>JAQIXV010000072.1:0-119513 GCA_034700625.1 Tectocepheus velatus
AGAGAGAGAGAAGCGATTCATTCAATTCAGACACTCATTTTTAAATAAAGTGTTAAACGACTCCTCTTTTGATCTTAAATAACAACAAATGATATAAAAATAGCTCAGATTACAAAAAAAAGTAAAACTGAGCAAGGACCCTACATGACAATCTATTTGTGTAATACTCAAACTTGTTAATTGATCAAGTCAAAATTGAAAATTGTTTACAGTCTGAGAAATAATTTTTAAAAAAACAAATCAGAAATTTTAATAATTTAGTGGAAATTTGATTCAAACTTTCAATTAAAGTAAGAATGTCTTAATCTAATCAAACATCTGATGTATTTGTAGGGCATTCCATACGCTCTTCCGCCTACGGGTACTCTCCGATGGTCGCGTCCAATACCGTTATGGAGTGATTGGCATCAGTGCCACAATCCTCACAAACAGCACCGAAGAGTCAAACACTTTGGTTCGAGTTGTGTTCAATACAACCCATTGAACAAAAAAATTGAGGGCAAAGAAGACTGTCTTTACCTCAATATATGGACCCCAAGACTCGACGATTCGGTAATGCTTTCAGAGATTTCTTTAACCAATTTTTCTCTACTTTTTTGGTCTAAATTGCAGTCGATTTTCACTAAAACTCTTTCCACTCATCCCTTCCTCCCTTCGCTTACTTTATCTGCTGATCAAAATTGTTTTGAGACTAAAATTGTTTTTTATTTTCTTTTAACCAAAAATCTCTATATTTTTCTACTCTTTTGATAACATTTTTTTTTCTTTCACTCAATTTTATTCTGAGTTTGAGTTCAGAAATGTTTTAAGTCTTTTCTGTTGACTATATTTTCTTTGTTTCAGAACTCCTTTAAAGACAAACAAAACTCAATATTTTTTCATTCATTTTTTTAATCTTTTAAACTAAAAAATAAACTTTTTGTCAAATTTTTGCCAAAAAATGTTTTATTGAAAATCATTTCAGATGTGAAATACACTTCTTATTTGTCTTTCATTTCATCCTTAAGTCAATAGAATTGAAAAGTAATGCCTTTACTAGAGATCAGACAAAGAGTTCGACATTTTTTTTAAACAAAATTTAAAATAATAATAAAAATGACCAAAATCTTGAATTGATAAAAAAAATTACAGATTCAATATTAATGCAAATGAGACATTAAAACACTTCTGATATATTTTGCTAGATCAACACAAAATGTAATTTATTGCACCTTTTGATCTAATAAGTTATGAAAATCAAAACATCTTTGTTTGGATTGTTGTCTTTGAAATTGACTTTTATTTATAGAAATATTAATCAATTTTTCAACGAAACAATAATTACAAAAATATATATCAGGAAATAATTTTTCGCTTCGAAAATAACTTTTATTAACATTTATATTGAATTTTATTTCTTTTGCTCTTTTCGTATGAAATAATTGTTTACTGAAATACGAAACGAAAAAGAAATGCAATATTTTTCTGATATTTTCTGTCAAACGTTAAGACTTCTAATAATAGTCTGATTCTGAAGAAAAGTCCGATTCTTTTGGACACTGACTGTAATATTATCCGAAATTTCAATCATTTTTCTGATCAGATATTAAATGATTGGTTATTTTCAATCTTAAATTTAATATAAATCTAATGCAAACAATACCCAAAACATTATTAAAGGTCTCATAATCTGATGAAAAGAAAATGTTTTCTTAAACTAATATAAACTCAGATGTCATTAAAAATTTCGCTAATTTACTCATTTTAGCTCAAATTTTTCCATTAAATGTTTTTTTTATCAGAAAATTGAATAATTAATGACTTTTTTTCATTCAACGAGTTTTTTGTAACTCAAAGAAAAACCGATTTCCCAGAAAAAGCCTCAATTCTTAGGGCATTAAAACCATAACTCATTCGTCCGTCACTTCATTTATTATAAAAATTTGTTTCCAAAAAATTGTGAATACATTAAATGAATTTTGAGTTCAATTAGTGAACACCAAATAAAGTAATTCAAAATATTAGTCAATAAACAGATAATACTTTTTGATGAAATTTCAGGAAATATAGCCAGATCATTTCATTATAGAAAAATTGAGCCCTAAGAACTATAGTTTCAATTATCTATTTTTCAATTGTCAAAACTCTAATTTTTATATAAAAAGTTATAAAATATTATCGCAAAAATATTTTCTATTTAATTAGACTACAAATTGTTCAAACTTTATGTTTTACCCAGCTAATTGCTCCATAAGAAAAAGTAACCAGGGAAATAAAACCAGAATTATGTAAATCTGGTCAAAATAATCGGATTATTTCCAGAATTTGATTCAATTTAGAGATTCTTTGGCCTTAAATAAAAAGTATCAGATCTATGGAGAAGTCAGTCATCCCTTCAATTAATTCAATTCAATATAAAAATGCATTAATTCTGTTCAGAAAAAGAAGAGATCCAATAAAAATAGGATGTCTTTCCTTTATTTATCATAAATATAATCACATTATGTGATGAAAACCCATCAAAAAAGTTAAATAACGAACGAAATGTTGTTGACGTCTATAATACAAATATATGATAACAATCATTGAAATTGAAATCATAGACGAAAACTATACCTCAATTTGGATCCATTTGATGTTCATCTGATAGTCAAAGGAATTATCATAAGATACCGATCCTATTGTCTGCAAAACAACATTCAATTCAAACAGAAATTCAATAGAAATGGTTATCAAATGGCATAACAAATATGTTTTCACAACTCTTTTCAGACAACAATAATAAAAGAGAAAATCATTCAAAACATTCGCTGAAAATAACGACTAATTCAGAGCTCTTTCTCTTATAAATAGATATCAAATGTTTGTCAGAATTTAATTATACGTAAAGTTTTATCAAATTAACAATTGTTTTGGTCGTCTGTCAGAAAAATTTTCTAAAATCTAATAAAAATTTTAGAGAATTTTCTGTCATTAAGGATATGGACTCCAATTTAAAGCCTAAAGACTTAAGTGATTCCCTAAAACACAATAACTTTATTTTCGTTGGTCTCCGAAAAGTTGTTTTAATTAGTCTTATAATTAGATCTATATTTTACTTCGTCTGAATAAATATGTATTGCATTTAATTTCCCTTTTTATTTGACTGCCTCTCCTCTCCTCTCCTCTTCTCATTTCATATCCAGTGTTGAGAAAAATTAATGTTTTCAGTTTCAGTCCACAACTCATTCCCAAACATTTCTGGCACTCATTTGTGTGAAAAATTAACAAAAATTTTATGGCATTAATTGCATTCAATCTGTTTATGGCTTGAATTATAAATTGGATATTTGTTTAATATTCTCTCTCTCTCTCTCTCTCTCTCTCTCTCTCTCTCTCTCTCTCTCTCTCTCTCTCTCTCTCTCTCATCGTTTTGAGGCGAAAATAAATATATTATGCGATAAAAATATAAATTAATTTTTGGCCGAAAAACCATCTGCTAATCGATTGACAAAACTTGCCCTAGAACAATATACGGAACAAAATTTCATCTAAACTCTTCCCACACTGAAAAATCTAATTAATTTTGCATGATGATCATTATGCACAAAATTTCTGACTTTCAATAGATATTCTGAGCGTAAAATCGCATTAATTATAGTTCGTTTAAAAATATGTTTATAAAACCAAAAACTTAAATAACAACAGATTTCTGGTTATATTCTGACCGAAAAAATTCCTTTCGTTAAAAGCGTTTTGTTATACTTTTGGACAAACATTTAAAAAGATCGTCAGTCAAGGGGTTATCCAAAACTTTTTAAAGTCTGAAATACAAAGTACCATGCACTATCTTAATTGAAGGTCAGAGTTGTAAATCTCGACCATAAAAGACCACGAATTGAGTCAATCAGTGCACGAGATTGGAATCAGTAGTACTCTTCGAGAGGGAAGGCATGCAATGCAGTGAAGTGTCAATTGGGTTGCAGATAATTTTTCGCACAAGTCTTTTGGCCAGAGAGCAGATGCCATTCTCATTGTGTTATTATCAGAGGAGTAGGTCTTCCACTACATTGTGTCCGCATTCTTATTATCATTTGACTCACTGCCAGTTCTTTTATTTTCGTTCAGAACTCTTCTTCTTTGGTCTTTTGATTACCGGTCTATTAATTTTCTATTCGTTCGTTTCATTTAGTTTTTTCACTTTTTTCTCTTTAGTTATAATAAAAGTATATAAAAGGCTATCAATTAATGTCAACAACACATTGCACTCAACGGTCTCTCAGACGGCAGCCAAACAAATATGAGACCATTTTTATTGAGACAATTGATTGTATAACACTTCACAACAACTAACTGCACAGCCATATAGACACACAAACCCATTGAATATCTCTGCCATCTCTGCGGCCAATGGACGCCAATTCCCAGTCTTTTATAAAACAGTTATTTATTTCAATAATAATCACCAAAAATGACAGAAATGTTCAGCAAAAGTAAAATAAAACTAATTTACGGAAAATTTAATTTCATATCACAATTTCCTTTAAATTTAATTAAATTTCAAGAAAAATAAAATTTAATTTTCAAAATGAGATAAGAGTTTATTGAGTTTCAGATCGATTAACAAATTTTTGTTTGAATTTCGACTCAAAAAAAAGAATAAAAATGAAAACAAAATCAAAAACTTTTAAAAATAGTTTTCCGTAACGATAAGAAAGTTTTGAAAAATTCAGTTCAATTTCAAAAAGGATATAAATCTTTTCTAAAAGTAAAATATTTTTTTCTCAAAATTTCTTTGAATTCGTGGAAAAATTCATACATTTTTTTCTGATATCGCAATCAGTTTTTCCAAAACGATAAAATCAAAGCAAAATAAAAACAAAAACTAAAAACTCAGGCAATAAATAGTCGAATATTTTCTCATATATAGTCTTACAGTACCCGGAAAAAAGGGAGAGCCGGTGTTTATTGATCTGATAAGTTATGAACAGTTTTCTCTCTCTAGTCTTCGATCACATAAGACATACATCTTTTAACTGACTGTAAGTTATAACAGTTTTTTCTGTCGACTCTTCCGATAAAATGCAGTCTAACTAAAGGGAAGAACTAAATAAAAACAGCGAAACACAAATATATGTGAAAAATCATAAATCTTTAGATGAAAGATATGGAAAACACTACCATATAATGTTCGTGTGATGCCAGTCCTCCCTTTCCCCCATCAATTCCTTAGCGAACTTCAAGTTCAAAGCTTTCAGCTTTCTGTATGTGTTTTAGTCCAATGATTTTCATGTATCTCAAGGGTAAGGCATTTCCCCTTTCCTTCTCTTATCTCAATCTCTCCACAATTGTATGGATTCTTGTCTTTCAATCATTATTTATGAAATTCTTCCCCAAAAACAGTCAAAAGAATTGATTTTCCTTTTGTTCTCATTCTCTATATAACTATAAATCTATACAAATATATTATAGATCACTCGAGTCTCATATATAACGTCTTTTGTTTATCTCATCAATTGTTTAGTCGAATCTCGAAGTTATGGTTTGGTTTCACTCCGGGCTCCTTCACTACGGTTCCGGACATATGGACAACTTGAGGCCCAATGGGAAGCTATCGCGTGACTCAAACTTTGTTTACGTTTCGTTCAACTATCGACTGCAAGCCATGGGGTTCTTAGCACTGGATCTATTGGCCAACTCTGGCGCTAATTCCAGTTTTGGAAACTACGGTCTCTGGGACTCAATGGTTGTCTTAGAGTGGATTCAGAGGAATATCCACGCTTTTGGTGGCGATCCCCGTAAAGTAACTCTTTTTGGATCAGACGCCGGCTCTGCGATGATTATGGCTCTGATGACTAACCCCGACTCACAGTCACTGTTTCGCAGCGTATGGCTCACAGATCCGGCCCTATATTTCAACAGAACATTCAGTGAAGCGTCAAATTATAATCACAACAATTTTCTTCAGCGAACGAACTGTCATCACATCGACTGTCTCTATGGGCTCTCAGCGGAGGCAGTGCTCACAGCCTTTATCGGTGACGACGACCCGTCATTTGTCGTCAAAGATCAGAACGATTTGCCGATTCAGGGAATGCTTAACAAACAACTCATTGTAATCGACGGTTAGTGACAACACTTTAATTAACTATAATTACGAAAACAATTCATTTAATTAATTATCAAAAAACTTAATTACATTTTCTCTTAATTTTATTCTTTGTTTTGAAAAAAAATCTCCATTTAATTACAAAATCCATTTAAATCTATTTCAGGTGAGTTAGTGACTGCTCCCCTACCGTTCCCACCGAACACATCAATAGACATACCTGTATTGGTCGGGACGACAGCGCAGGCTATCGAGTACTGGACTGGACCTAAAGACTTGCGGAAGTGGTCGTGGAATGATTACAACAAATACGTGACCACAAGTCTGGACTCATTCGGGCCCCGAATCACTCAAATGGCTTTAATGCAATACCCGGCGTCGCCGTCGACAACACCAGCGCTACAGTACCTAACGATGGTGACAGATCTGCGCCAAACCTGTCCCGTCAATCTAATGATGGCTAACCTGTCGTCAGTGTTGGTGTCTCAGGTGTATCGCTATTTGATAACATCAAAGCCCTCGCAATCGATAACATTATTCGACAACAAATCAAACAATTCTTTCCATTTCTGGGATTTGATGGCATTCTTCGGTACAATCGATAAATTCATCGAAAGTCCATCAGATTCTGACCAACAGTTCGCTGAACAGATACGTGACATTGTTCTCAATTTCGTGAGAGACGGAAGACCCGATTCAACCATTCCATTGCCATCCAAATGGGATCAATCATTTCCACATCAAATGGCAATAATCGGTTCAAACCAGACTATAGTACAGAATAATTATGTGATCAGTGATAGGTGTGAGTTCTGGGACACGCAGGGACTAACCAAATATGCCTGGGTGAGCTAAACGTACAGCACATGACAGCACTGTCTGGACAAATATTTTCTGTGCACTTCTCTTAAGATCCGATTTGTATTCAAAGACAAAAAAGAAATACAAAACTTTTGTGATTTGATTCGAAATGAAAAAGTTTTCTCTGAAATCCTTTCACCAAATGAGAGCACAGAATAACTAAAAGGAATGGATTCATAATAAAACGGTTTGACTCCGAAAAACGAAAGACACGGAAAACGATTCATTAATTTATCTGAATTCAAGCGAAACAGAAAACAATTGTAAATAAAAACTAATAATAAATAACTGTTTGTATTATATGAACACAAATATCATTAATAACTTAGAAATATATTTGTATTAAAAATTATTTCAAAACGAATCCCAAACGAATAAATACCAAAACTAATATTCTGTGCTAAATACAGATATGCTGTTCACTGACTGACTGTTCACACCAATGATTATATAAATCTATTGAGAAATATGTAAATTCATTGTAAATATAATTTATAACAAACTGTGTATCTCTCGATTCAAAACATTTATTATAAGTTATTTAATAATTTATAAATTTTGTTCAAAACATTTAATTCTGTTTTCAAATCAATTTATTTCTATTTCAACAGAAAAGTAAACAAATAAATGATTCATCAAAAGAGTGATCAATTATTCAGAAAAAGAATCAAGCAACACTAGCAAGATTCTTTGCAAGAAAATCGATACCCTTATCAATTGAAGCGATAATAATAAATCAAAAAATATGAAAATCAATAGCAAACAAACACAGAGAGTATCCACTCGAGTATAAAATTGAAGTTAATTTCAATCAATTTATTACAAGAGTCAATAGCGACAATGCATTAGATGAATTGACCATGCAGCAAATGAAAAATTATCAGATTCCTTACTCAGATAACTGATTATCATTCAAAAAGAATTAATTATTTGTCACTTTTGTCTATAGACTCAGTAAATCTCGAAAGCGATCGTTAATTAACTGTTATTTTGTGTGCGATTCTCACCAATCGATTGCAGATTTCTATGTCTTTCCCGTATATAACAAAAACCAAACGAAAAATCTCTTCAATTCCTAAATAACTGTTTATTATTAGATAAGGCTTAAGAAGTTTTTAGGCCTCAAAAGTGGAGATTAAGTCTAATAAATCTCATTTTGGGGACACATATGCTGTGCTGTTATGCATCTATGACTGCACTCTGAATAAATTAATTGACATCAGACTAATCAATGCGTTTCTCATTAAAGTCCGGGACTCAGGAATCTGTGCCTTAAAACACAGACAACCAAAACAAAGCATCAAATAATTGAATGATAAGAACAATAATGTTATTCAACTGATTGGATGAGTGTGTAGTTCCCTCTAATTCAGTGTTCGTCCAATTTTTTATGTATCAAAAGTACATTTCCTATTAATTTAATGTCAGGGAAGCCGTGAACTGAAACAAAACATAAAAGACTTCTTTAAAGAAAGAATCAGAGAAACCAAATGTAATTTTTTTTCACTCTTTTAAGTGAAAAAACGTTTATTTAATTATTTTTTTTAAAAAAAACCGTTTCAACGAAATCACTAAAAATAGTGAACAGTTTTCGACTCAAAAATCGATTTGAATTATTATTCGAGCAGAAAGTTCTTCAAATATCTCTCTATTTTTGAGTTTATATTAAATCTGATTTCAAAAGTAAATAAAATTATTGCAAGAAATGAATATTCAGTGGAAATCATTGACTGAATTAAAGAATCTCTTCAACTGAAGTCAATTTTATCCGAAGTTTTTCAATAAATTTTTTTTTCTATTTAAACAAATTATTGAAATGAATGAGAAAATTCAATTTTAACGCACTTTAATGTCTTCTAAAATCAAATAATTTGCAGACTTTTGATGACCTGTTGCTGACATTTAAACAGTTTTATTGTCTTTGGAGAAGATCTCGACTTAATATAAGATAATAAACGGCTCTTAACTTCAAAATTACTTCAATTTAAGCCCAAATTGTTTGGAAAAGTTTTATTTGTTTTGATGTTTATTGTAGTCATCACTACATATAAGACATAAGAGAGAAGTCATTTGCATCTCATTGAATGACTCCAACACTAAATTCTTAAGATTTTTGTTTTGAATGCTTTCCCATTATATTCTGTTCCCTAAAATACATCCAATTATTTTGATTCCTAATAGATATGACTAAAGATATTCTTCTTTTTTATATCCCATTCTTCACGAATTCAGTATAATTTTCAAATCCTTTTGTATCTAAACTTATTTTCAGCATTAGTTTCACATTCAATGACAATAGGATTTTCAAGACTCAGAATAAAATTCAATTTCCTCTCAATTTATGAAATTTCAGAGAACTTCCCACTAATCCCGAATCAAAGAGAATGGATGGAAAGGCTTTGAAAAAGGCAATTAAATTGGATTCTCAATAAAACATCATTTAATTGGCTTTTTATTAAAATTTCAATAAAAGTATATTAAAAACTTTCAAAAAGACTTTTTTCATAAATTGAAAAACTTTTTGCTCATCACATGAATTGGCAAAAAACGAAACCCATCTCATCTCAGAAACCATAGCTTCATATTTCAAACGCAAGAAATTTATTAAAAACAATATAAAAATGACATAAACTTTACGACACATTTCTATGGACTGCACATAAAAAACAGTTACGAAACCATATATTATATGCACTCATATATTGTCTCATATTTATGTGAATAAACAAAACGATAAAAATAGAGTTTATTCAGGTTTTCAAACAGAGAAACACATTTCAAGTAATACATCATAAAAAAAGAGGGGATCCGATTGGAAATCAAATGCCAGATCTCAAGATATGCCCTTTTGTTAGGCTTTTGAGACGTCAATAATTTATTACAAAAACACTTTTTTAGATACAATTGTCTCAACATTCGTGATGTCTAATAATAAAGTGATTTTACTTTTGCTCAACTGTCAGATACTCTTAGCCATCGCTGGAACTGAAGAATCAAAGATTGACCGAATTCGTGGCCATTGTTCGCCATTAGAGCATAAAAATAATGATCCGAAATGTTTGAGTGAGTCATTCCTTTTCAAAAGCCATTCCCTTATCATTAGATTTTTGTTTTTAATGAGTTTTGAAAAATCTGATGAATAACTCATTACTCAAAGTCTACGAACAGATCAATCCTTTTGAGAAAATGATGCAAACCATTGGTTTGAGACTAATGACTGCCCATAAGGTGGCCGTAGCTAAGTGGGACTCAAACCAAGACATTATAGACCCGGATAGAGAGGATCATATCATACAAAGTTGTGTACAACAATCAAAAGACATGGGATTAGACCCTATTTGGGCCGAAAACTTCTTCAAAGACCAAATTGAATCCAATGTTAAACTACAGAAGAGATTACATGAAATTTGGCGAAAGTCTGGCCGAAGACCTGATGGGCCGGCAGTCAATTTGACGACAGAAATCCGTCCACTTATTGATCGGTTAAACAAAGAAATTATTTTATATTCAAATCAAACGAAACGATTGCGAGAAAGTAAATCGTGTCCTGAAATACAGGATATTATCGAAGAAGTGATGGCAAAGAATCTGTCGATGAATGCAAACGACTGGAATGCATACGGAATAGCAAAACAGCGCATTTGCCTACCGGTGCCGATATCTGAATCGACAAACGGATCTAAATATTTTTCATTTGAAGCATATTTTGCTGCAATAATCGCCTCTTATTTCGTTTTATTATTCAAATAAACTCCAGAAGAATATCAGAATAATCTGATTCATCTGTTTTTGGAGAAGTCAGACATGAATTCAGAGCAAATTCTGCCCAAAGCTATGAATTATTCTGAGCTTATATTTGAATTTCAAAATTCACATTCAGTATATGAAAACGTTTCAAAAAAGGGGAAAACTTTTTTGAATATAAAATTATTCGCCAATTATTTTTGAGAAACAGGTCTCAGTTTAATGAATTACATTCTTGACAATTGATTTTCAGATGATATTTAGATACTATTCCGTTAGGCATTCCTCTGTTAATGAGTCAAAAAAATATCAAAACCCTTTACCAATGAATCTTCAGATCAGTTTTATTGAAGTCAAAAGTTATGTCAAAACCCATTGGAATGGAATTTTCAAAACCGAAGCAAAAGAATTGTGGAAATCGTAATAAATTTTAACCAAGACTTCAGAAAACCCATCACTTTTTAAAAAAAACTAGTTTTCATTTATTTTTTGTCGAATAATGTTTTTCAAAGGATTTTACGACATTTTTTCCATCTTTTGATTCTTGAAAATTCCAAACTTTAACGGATGAAAATCACTCAGAATTAGTGTCAAAATATTTATTCCTTTGAAAAGTGAAGATCAGATCCAAAGAAGAAGAAAATGTATGAATAGAATAAATTCTGTGTAACAAAAGCCAATGGATAGCAATGGAGCAGCAGTTATGCTGAGCTCTGGAAATGAGAGCTGAGCTGATAAACAAGGACTCATAAATTGTTTTGCTCGTAACGACTCGTAAGCCTTTCCAAAAATCTTAAGACAATAAATAATTCCAAAATTAATTGAATATCAAATTCAAGTCTTGAGAGCAGAGAAAAGGATTATTTTTCTTATTCTTTGATCCTTTTATAGCCTGAAAATCAATTTTATAGCAAAGGATAAGTAAAGGGCTTAGAAATGGACTCGATTTACGGCCAATAGTTAATTTATCAAGGTAGCAAACGTTAGTAGCAAACATTGGTAGCAAACGTTGGTTCAGAGTTAAGAACCAATGGAAGAACAAGCAAAATTCACCTAGTTTAGTTAATCAACGATAATACCCAATCAAAGCCCAATTTTGGAGACTTTTGCCTTCAATTACCATTTATTTTAACGAATATTTGCATAAAAATTAAAGAATTCAAACAAAAATATTTAGAGAAACGAATCTGAAATATACTGATTTGCATATAAATCATTTGGGGAATACTGATTCTATGTTTCAAGGTTGTTTTACTATAATTTCAAGCGCTCCCACCCGAAGTCCCTGTTATGCAATGTAAGTAAATCTGAAAAAACTAAAAAAATAACAAATAATTACTCGAATGTAAATCGGATTACATTATCAGAAATGCATTTAATTGAAGTATTGGTTCAAAAAAATAATTAAGTATTGAATGTAATCCTCTCATCGGAAGTAAAGTTTCCCTAAATCTTATGCCTATTAATAAATCTTCTTCCAAAGTCTGTGTTTTGAAAAGAAAAAAGTGTCATGTTTAAAAGTTTTATGTTTCCAATTTTGAATTTGACTTAATTTTCTATTCAATTCAAAAAACAAGATAAAAGTCTATTTTTAAAACCCGGAACTACTCTTTAGGCACAGCCTCCGATACGAACTCAGAATTTTATCCAATGGTTTTGATGTGATTTGTTGTCGCATCAAATCATCCATCGATACGAGTGTCCACTTCAGGGAATAGACGTCTCAACGAATAGTTTGGAGAACTTATATAACATTTGATTCATCTGATTGTCAGTCATCCATATTAAAGGACTGACAGCTCATCAATAAATAAATACTTTTTTCTTAATTAAACGAATCAAAACTCAAACATCGATTCTATTGTAAATATTATTCACTTCGATAAACAACAGTTCCTAATCAAATAGATAAATTTGATTAACTTTTAAAATGAGTAAGGTTATGCTAAGATTATTGCTCTGATGCAAAGGACCGTAAAAGTTGTTTCGAATCAATAGTTTGACATTAAATACAACTTTTGACGACTTTATTCGTTAACAAAATATATATCGCAAGTAATCAAACACTTGATATAAATTTTGTTTAGTCTTTCAATTGGGAGCTATCAGTATAGCTGTCGGCAAATCCAGAGCTCATACCTCTTGAGAAATAAGAGAAAAAACTTAGCGATGATATCATATCTTATAAGAAGTCACATATTTTCACATTTGTTTAGAAGAAAGCGGAGAGAGAGAGAGAGAGAGAGAGAGAGAGAGAGAGAGAGAGAGAGAGAAAGAGAGAGAGAGAAAGAGAGAAAGAGAGAGAGAGAAAGAGAGAGAGACGAAATCGATTTGTATTACAAACATAACTCAAACGAAATGAATGGTCGGAATCCTATCAGACAATACATTATAAATATTTTGGGATTCCTTTGTATTTCACATTCAAACACATTATTCACTGCACTTACGCCCAGAAAACACTTCAATTTTCAAATATTTTTTTGTCTTTATTTTTCAAACTCTTTTGAAAATATCATTTTCAGGTCACGGATTGTTGGGGTTATAGCGACGGGTCATTTATACCATTTATCAGATGATGTTTTCATATATTTGTTACATATCTAAAGGAAACGGTTATTGGCATCAAATCGTTGCCCAAAACCAAAAAGACAGAGAAATTTACGAAACGTGAACTGAATTTAATAGAAAATTATTTCTCAATAAATGCCTAAAATTCTATATATTTTTAATCAAATTATTTCAATCAATAGAAAAGTGTTTTTAAAATAAAACAAAACTCAAAAACAAAACAAAACCCAAAAAGTGTTTTCATTTTTTTTGCAATTTCACTGAAAGTATACTCAATTTTATTCACTAAATAAACTTCGAGGAAAAGTCATAAAATATTGAGAAAACAATAAATTTGAATCTTATCTCAATTTTATTCGGAATCAAATCAAATAAATTTCTTTTTATGTGAAACTATTGTTACTTTTGTCTATAGTTTTGGGGCAAAGACTACGACTCCTATTCAGTCATTCCGGTTATCATATTTGGGGATTAACTCTAGGAATGGCTTTCACTCAATTTCAATGATGGAAATGGATTTCTCTTATTAACAAAATGGACCAATCGCTTCGATCCAATAAACTATCTTGTCCATTTCTCATAAATAAATAACCTTTTACTTAAATTAATAGAAAATTCTTTTGAAAAAATGAGTTAAATATTAAACGGAATCTCAAAAAACCCTTTTGTTTCTAAACCGCTGAAAACTAAAACAAATTAATGTGAGCATGTTAAGCTTGAATTATAAATGAATTTGAGCTAAGAATATCAATGAATCAAGTAAAAACAACTCAAAAGTCTAGACTCTTTTGTTTATTGTCTCAAAAACATTAAGAAAAATCACAAAATATTCAAATAATATCAAAATTCCTTGAATTCAAAGATAGGAAACTTTTGTTCAAATTATTTTTGTTACTCTTTTGAAAGAAAATTTGTTCACTATTAACAAAAATAAGTCATTTCGCAAATTAATGCACAAAAATAATTAAATTTTATAAACATATAATTAGATTAAATTCCAAATTTATATTTTCACCAGAGTTATCTAGTTCAAATTATATCACGCAATCAATTTTAATCAAAAACGTTAAAATCCTTTTCAAACATCTGCTCCGATATCATATATGCAGAGAACAGAATATGAAGAGCAAAAACTTTCAGATAAATTGCTGTTATTATTGAGAGGGAGGGCTTAAATTGAAACTCATTTACTTCGACTAATACTTCAATATTTCCTTAATTTCAATGTATTTTTGAGGAACAAAATCCGTTAAAATAATGATTTTCTCAGATATTTCTTGCGATAAAATTCAAAGATTTATCTCTTTTTCTCAGTTTATATGTCTTTTCATTTGAGGAAAAGCTGAGAGAAAACTAATAAAACAAATGGTTTTCAATAGATTTTCTCTTTTATATGAAATTTTAGTCAACAGACCTCTCATCGATTCTTATCTTTATTTCTATTGAGACTTTGTTTCCGCATTTTAATGATTATGAGAGGGATGGGGAGGGAGTGAGGATAAAGAAGAGAGAAAGAGTGAGGGAGTGAGGGATGGGAGTGAGAGCACTAAATTATTAAAAAATTATATTAAAAACATTTTTCATTTAATCGATATCTATCTAAATGTCAAAGTTTTTCACTTCCAACACATAATGTGTTTGTATTACAACTAATTCTCAAAACAGCGAATAATCGATATTTAAAATCAATACAAATTTTAATGTTATGAAACGAAAATACATTTTTAGCCAAAATTATTGTCAACTTATCTCCAAAAAGTGTTTTTTCTCTTCGACTGACAATATATTATCGCAAATGACTTTTAAATCGAGTAATAATTGATTTGTTTTTAAGTAAAACATAAAACTTGTGACAAAATAAGTGTTTCTCTTCTCATCGGATATCAATTTAATCAATTGTTTACAAGAATTAAGTCTAAACTCAAATACTCATCAATTAATTAATTGAGAGACAAATAAAAAACTTCAATTATGTCGAGTTCTGGGAATAGTTTACCAGAATATTCTGTTTACAGAATTTCCGATTGGTCTAGATGTAGGCTCTAGCAAATATCAAATATCACAAAATTTTAATGGTCTCCACGTGTGGTCAACCATAAGATCAAACAAAAATTCTAAGAAAAAACATTTCGAAATACTTTCAAATATCGAATTTCAGGAAATTTATGGCAAAAATATTTGTCAAAAATGTTTCGCCAAAAGAAAAAACAACAAAATATAAGAAATATATTCAAAACAGAGGAAAGCTTTTAATGATGTGTTCGACAGCTCTACACTATTGTCCTGTGTTTTGGAGTCATAGCACAGAATATGTTTTGCATTAAATCTTGAAATATGGCTAAAAAGTAGTGAAGAAGAAAAAGCAAAGAAAAGGCGAATTTATGCGAAAAAATGGATCAGATTTTGGACAAAATATATTCACTTATTTGTATGGATGGCTCGCAGGTGGCAATCATGGGGTTGTTTAACATTGGAATCTACTCCTCTTCTATTCTATTACACTATTAGAGACACCGGAGTTCTACTCCGACAGCGAAACAGAGAGACTATTCCCCTGTTTTTCATTTGCATAAAAGATATCACAAAAGTGAGAGGAATGACATCCAAACAGAGAGTTGTGTCTCAAAAAAAACTAATACCTCTGAAACAGAAAAAGAAAAACAGATAAAAGTATTGCAAAACGACAACACATAAGACAACTGTTCATAATATTAGACTTTTTTCGCCTTAAAATAAAAGCAAAAATACATAAATAAAATATGAGACAAAACTAATGGAATTTAGAGATACAATACTCTCAATCTATTTATGACCTATGAAAGACCATGTTCACTTTATCAGTTACATTCTTCAATTAAACTCAAATCAAAATCAATTAATGAATTGATTGGATCTCCACTTAAGTCCTGTGCTTTGATTTGTTCCGATCTAATGAATCAAAACATTTGAGACAATCAAAGGGTAGATACTTTTCAAACAATGATTTATTGCTATACTATGGGTTGTGGACACAAACAGATACAGATCTGGTCATCAGATGTATCATCAAGTGGTCAATCAATCAAAACATTTATTGAGAGCTTTCGTTGAGAGCAAAAAATTAGGCAATAAATCAAAGGCATTGACGAGAGAGAGAGAGAGAGAGAGAGAGAGAGAGAGAGAGAGAGAGAGAGAGAGACTGTTCTTCAGTTTTCGACTGTTAATCGACTGAAAGAATCTGAAATCGATTCATATTTTCACTTAAATCTAAAGACTTTCAGAGAAATGAAGAAAAGATGAAAAAATTTTTACTCTTAAAAAACAGAAATAAAACCCAAAGAAATCGATCAGAGATTTGCATGAATTGGGAATACAATCCTCTGAACCATTGCTTCGATTTAATTGACTCATCGGTTAAAAAACTTTTGAATTTTTGCTCCAATTCTTTACCAAAACTCTTCACAACCGAATCAAAAGAGGAATTCCTTTATTATTATCACCAGAAGAAGGGAATCGGGAGAAGAATAGCAGAACCGGTGCTAAAGACGCAAATATGAACCAAACATTTAACGACAAGTCATAAATAGATGTAAACTTCAAAAACATAAATAAATTGTTCAGACATTAAATAAATTGCATTTTTTTTATAGAAAATTAAGTTCAAAGAAGAAGAGGAGAGAAGAAAAAAGTATTAGACTTTGCGTTCAAAAGACATTACTCTCCATAAAAACGTAAGTAATTTCTTTCGGATAACTTTAATATTATCTCAAATGTAAATAAACTATAATATAGTCTTAAAAGTCTATTGAAATCATTAAATGCAATCTTTATTACAATTTTTTCTTCTTTTCAAACGTTTGAAATGAGACTCAAAATAAAGTGGAAATACCTTTAAATACAGCCATAAAAAGTGAGCTCGAAATAAATTCAACGCCAAAATTACCAAGATAGTTGAATTTTTGCATCGATATTGTGTAATAAATTGAGTACTTTTGCCAGAAATAAAACTCAAAAACATTTATTCCGAGCGATAAATAAATTCTCAAATAAATTGATATAATTTTCAAACCAAACAATCATTTGTTATATATTTTAATAAAAATATTTTTCAGACTTTCCTCTCAAGAGAGAAGTCGTCTATAAATCAAAAGATGAGTTTTTGAGTCAAAATATTTTTGTTTGACATTAAAAATAATATTTTATTTAAACTAAAAGCCTCTCAATTCGGTAGTAATTCCGTCCCATTTATGTCCCCTTTAAGTCAAATCAAAATCAATTTCGAGTTTAAATCAATTTATCATAACTTATATTGAATTTCAATCGTAAGGCATAACAAATAGATTATAAAACAATTTTCTAACTTGAACATTTCATCAATGAATCATCATGCTATTTTCTATATCTTCTAATTATCACTAAATCTCATTCAAAGAAGACTTTCGAGTGATTATTAATTAATTAATTGCCTTCTTATAAATTAAATTAAATGAAACAAAAATATAGTAATTGTTTGAAATATTCAAATCTTTTACTAATAATGAAATCAAAGAAATTAAATTCATTTGATATGAAAAGGTTGTTGACTAAAGATATTTCAGATATAAATTGACCTTTGGTTAAGTAGTCCTACAAAAGTCTATTCATAGCTTTGAAAAGAGCGCCGACAAGTAGTTCACAAAATAAGCCACAAATGAATTGCTTTCTAAATGAAATAAATTAAAATCGAATCAATAAAATCAATATTGAATGAGCAAGATCATTTTTATCAAAATTTCAAACACAAACTAAATATTAATAAAATGCATTCAAACAAAAAGCGTACAAAAAAATAACAAAACCTATAAAATGATAAAAATATGAATAAATTAATTGAAGTAAAAACTGTAATAAGAGATACAATAAAATTGAAGGGACGGCATCAGAGAGTAAGCCAAAGCATACTTACCTGGCGCCGGGTCAGCCGTGATCAAGAAGGCGGCGGCCCCGGGTCGAGTCGGGCCCATTGCACTCCGGGCCATGATGAAGCCCGCCACTACTCCAAAACGGAGCAGATGGGGCGTGTAATTTTTGGTAGCGGGGGATTGCGTTCGCGCTATGCCCCCCTTCATTATCAAGCAAAAAATAGAACCACAAACAAAACATTTATTTATGTGTTGCCCAAGGTAATACTGTACAAGGTAATACAATTTGATTCGAAAACAGTGTAAAACTTTTTATTTAAACTTTATTTAAAGTTTTTAATAGTTTTGAAAAATTGATTCAATGTTTGTGTTTGAGCCAAAAGGCCTCACTTTTGTCACTCCATTCACTCATCTCTGGTCTGTTTGTCACTTCAACTGATCCCTTGTCTGTCGTGTAATTGATTTTCTTCCAAATGGGAACCTTTTCTTTGATTTGGTTTAATAACTTCATAACCATTTCGTGGGCTTCTGTCCGATGCGGTGCCGAACAGGCGATCAATATTGATGTCTGTCCGACACTTACCCGTCCCAACCGGTGAGCGATATAACACTTTTTAACCGCATTTGAGCGACAATTTTGCTCAACAATTGTCTGCATTTCTTTCAGAGCCATCGAGTGATAGGCTTCGTAGTCAAGACTAAGAACTTGTCGACCGCTTTGGTCACCGGCTTCGGTACGTCTGGTGTTCCCCATAAACAGGGAAACGGCTCCACAGTCGCAGTCATTAACATAAACGATCGCTTCGTTGACATCAATCGGATCCGAAACTAATTTGATTACATACTTCTCTCCAATTATCTCATTCTTGTCCATCACTTCCCGACAATCAGTTCTGAGACAAAGTTTTTTCAGACTTTGGTTCCGATTCTCAGACTTAAATCAAAACTAAAGGCAAACAAACGAAACATTTTTCTGTAGATCTGAAGCGTTGTATCAAAACATTAAATATCAGCAAAAGTTTGTCTCAAACTAAACGATAAGTCTTTCCGATAATAATAGACGTAAACAAAGTCACTGAAGACACGGTTTGACTCAAATCTAAAACATTTTATTGATTTCAAGGTTTACCTCAAATGAAAAAATTATTCATTAGTCGTATATTTCCTTAAATCAATTGTAACTTTAACTCAAACCTTAAAAAAAACTTTTCCCTAACTTTTGATCAAAAATTCAGACAAACCTTAAAATTCAATTCAAAAGTTATTTCAAACAATTTTTAAAAACCTAAGTTTAGATATAGTTGGAGGTCCTAAAGCATCGCTAAAACATACCTAGATAATTATTGCCATAAACATTCTCAGCAAAAAATACTTTATCGAAAAAAATTATAATCAAAATCATTAATTCATAAGAAATATCAATAAGTTTTGACGATTAATGGCATTGAAATCATACGATAAATGTTTCCAATAGTGATATCAAACGGAAAGTCTGGAATTTTGTGGAAAAACAGAAAAGATATGCCAAACAATTATATTACCTTGATAATTTATTAAAGGAAGTTCACACAATTAGATTTGATAAAATATTGAAAATTGATTACCCTTGACACTTTGAACTATCGCTTACAATCAATAGAAACTATAGGTAACAAAATCCATCCCTTATAACAAGAAGTCGTATTTTATTATCACTAGTAGTCTGTAATTCAATCAAAACACTCGTCGACCGTCTGTTTGACTCAACATTTGTTTTAAACGGAAATTAATTGAATTAAATCCAAATTAAATCAAATAAATTATTGAAAGACATTTCAAAATCAACGTCAAAGACATGGATAGCGTAAGTTTTAAATAAATCAATAAAAATATTAAAAATATCAGTCATTTTATTATCAAATTTCAAATCAAAAGCCAAAAAACGCCTCAAAATTGTTTGAAATTTGAAATTAAAAACTGATCCAAAAGTGACCACAATTTGACTGATAATGAAAACTGATTTCTTGAACAGAAGAGCAGTTCAACAGCTCTGTGGGTGTCGTCGATAACCATCGTATCGACGACTTTATACCTTTTGTACCGAATATTTGGCCGCAAATCGAGTCCTAAACTTCTTGAGGATCCGGACGTGAAGTATTCGGTTCCTCTCATCGAAAGGGAAGACATAACTCATGACACCCGACGATTCAGATTTGGACTGCCATCTAATGATCACGTATTGGGTCTACCCGTCGGACAACACATCTATTTGACGGCTCAGGTCAACAATCAACTGGTGATCAGACCCTACACTCCTGTATCCAGTGATGACGACAAAGGGTTCTTCGATTTAGTTATAAAAGTGAGTCATTTGTTGAGAAAAATACCAAAAAAGGGTACAAACTATCGATTGTTTTGAAGGTATACTTTGCGAACCAAAACCCAAAGTTTCCGGACGGGGGGAAAATGTCTCAGTATTTGGAAAATATGAAAATTGGAGACAAAATACAAATCAGAGGACCCAATGGTCTTCTCGTATACAAAGGGAGGGGAAAGTTAGCCATAAAACCCGATAAAAAGAAGCCTCCCGTCGAACAGAACTACAGAAAGATCGGAATGATTGCCGGCGGCACAGGTATCACTCCATGCCTTCAACTCATCCGACAGGTCTTCAAAGACTCTGAGGACAGGACTAGTCTTTGGCTGCTTTACGCCAATCAGACCGAAGATGATATCCTTTTGCGAAAAGAATTGGAAGAAGTGAGAGAACAACAGCCAAATAGATTCAAACTCTGGTATACTGTGGACAAACCTCAGGATAACTGGCAATACAGGTCTGTTTCCCCTCATTTTCTCAATTATTGTACGAAATTAACCAAAAATTGTCTCAAAATTCAATATTTAGCTCCGGTTTTGTCAACTCTGAAATGATTGAGAAGCACTTACCGGCGCCGGCGGACGACACCTGTATTCTAATGTGTGGACCGCCACCAATGATTAACTTTGCCTGTAATCCAAATCTGGACAAATTGGGTTATCCCCCGCACACCCGCTTCTCTTATTGAGAGCGGAGTCCACTAAAACGTATAGCAAATTATTTTATACATCAATTCATAGGTTTTGTAGAATTTTTTTCCCCCAAAAATCTTTGACTAAAATTTTTTTTTCAATAAGTGTTTCGACAAATATTTTGTTGAATTAATTTGTTTTTTTAATTAATGTTTTCCATCGTTTGTGAAGAGATTTAATATATATAAACAATATTTCAATATTAAAATTCAACGTTTTGTTAGAAAATATTTTTTTATGGAAAAATTTGTGTCATTTTTGGCCAAAATATCAGATAAATTGTCCGAAGATTTCATTTAAATCAATACAAAAGAAAAAAGATCTAAAAGTTTGCATAAAATAGGAATTGATTCACAAAAACATTATTTTTGGTGCAAATTATGTGAAGAAAGTATTACAGAAAATGTATTTTGATTTTCAAAAGAAAACAATAATTTGTCTCAAAATTAATCTTAATTTAAGATCAAATGCGAAACTAATGCACAGAATAAGGCTATTGTCATAAGGAGTGGCAAATTGTGTGCCGTTTTGGTCGAGTGGTTACACCATTCGTCAAATTCACAAAAACAATAAGTCGTTTCCGAGAAGTGGTCTCTCTTGAGGTCCAACTCATCGACACTGTTCTCGACATATACGGCAAGCTTTGGCTGTTCAGCCGCCGGACGACAGCCCTCGAAACGGTCGGCCGGTATGTCCCGTCTGAACGGTATTACATTTGAGAGGCAGTCGCGCGTCACCGTTAAGTCAGCTGAAAGGGACGGAAAGGTATTTAATTATATTTTCAAATATGTTAAAAGAGAGGGGAAAGGCATACATCCTTTTCTATCAATTATTTTAACGCATTTGTCGTCTTTTCGCGGACAAGATATGGCCGAATGTATTAACCAATTGACTTCATCGAGTGTACAGCCAGGTTGGGTACTCACACAAGAGTAACACCATAAGTTGCATGATACTTTTTCATAAGATAAAACCAAGATCAATTTCATATTCAATTAGATATCAAGTAATTAATTACCATTAGATGTGAGAGAAATGAGAATAAATACAAACAATTGAAAGAAATTTAGGCATAAATTGGAGCACATCTTCACAAACAGACAGGGATTTGGATTTTTGACTTATATTTTGATTGAGCTTGGATTTATTTCCTTGTACAAATATATAATCTATGTTTATTGCCGGGTTCCAATTTAATCAAGTCATTATAAACTTGGTCAGTCAAAAAACATTTAACTGGATATTTGATATTTTGGTTGAATATCAGTTAAATATAATTATGAATCACTGCATAAATGTTTTTCGACGGTTTGTTATTTGTTTGTCAGCACAGGTAGAGAACTACCACACCTACAATATAAGGCGCTTTCCATAGCTCTACCTCACGTTATTCACTAATTCAGTCCCCATTCAGTTCATTCCCATTGGAAACCAATGGCTAATCATTGGATGTATTTCCCATTCGAGTCAACATTTTTGATGTACTCTTCAATTCATTTGAAAGACAGCATAAAAAGTTGCCTAACACTAGTTATATGGGTTAAAGTGTCTCTGCTATGCTATGCTATGCTATGCTGAAGGCCAGATTTACCTTGCCAATGAGCACAGGTATTGAATTAATACATTTAATGAATGAGAAAATAGATGCCGTTATCAACACAATTAAAGACGATATTTGAGTTACACCTCTTTTTTCACACAAATATTTAAGTCTTAACCCAAGACTTAACCTAAAGACCTAAACCTGACAATAATTTTAGTTTTTCCACTCATTTACACAATAATTGTGAGAATTATGGAAAACATATGAAAAAAGTCCATTAATTATCAAATTATATCACTTTATGTCACTTTTAGTGATAAAATCCAATGAAATTAGACTCAATTTATCAAATTTTAAACAATATTTGAAAAAAATATCAGATCCAAGACATGACATTCAACAGATAGTGATAAATAATTGAGAGTTTCTCTATACACAGCAAATAACCATGATATAAATAAAAAGCTGCAAACCCCAAATAACACTTGAATTTCAGCTCTCAATTGAGAACAACATTTCCACTCTTTTGTAGACTCTTTTAGAAACAGTTGGCTCTAGAAATGATCATTAGCCAGAATGTACTAGAATCTGGTAACTAGATCAATTGCTAGTTGAGTAGCTCAATAAAATCCAAATACTGTTTCATTCAACAGAATTATTCTGATATCAACTGATACGAGAGCTAATGATAGCCCAGAGCTGAGCCCTCAATCAAACTCGAGATATATTGAAAATATTTGTTGTAAACTCGAGTCAAATGCAAACTGGAGTCGAGTGTTGAGCACTAATATTAGATAAGACTGCGCTCTGCGCCGCGAAGTGTCAACATTGCAATTGTGAAGAGAGTTATCAAAAAAGTCGATTCAAAACTCATTTCACCCAAAAAGAGGACAGAATTCATGGAAGAATTCGATCAATTGCCAGATATTACACAAGAAATTCAGGTATGGTCTCAATGTTTTACTATCATTAAAAAAAATCTACCTTGTTAGAAATACCCAAAATATACTCTACCGGAATATTTGATAAATAAATAGATTATTTATTCGATAAGATCTCTAAATTGAAAACTATTTTGAAACTAATTTCTAAAAACTATTGAAAAAAATGTTTGTCTTATGCCATAAGTACTTCATATCATATTTTGATAGAATCGTAAATATTTTTCTAATAAATGGGAAACAGAGACCGACTTTGTTGTCGTGTCGGCCACCAGTTTCTGGACAGACCTCTTCAACAGACACTTCGTCAAAGCGAAAGGTGTCTCTCACGACGACCTCCTCTTCTTTGTTAAAAAACAGCCGAAAAAAGGCAATCGTTTTATATCACAATATGAGGTAATTATCAAAATATTTCCACAAATTAACTGAAAGACTAAGAAATTAATAAAAAATTTTGTTTTCAAATCCAGACCCGAATCGAAGTGTTCCGAAAGGATTCGCCAAAACTTCCGATCGCCGACCCGGACGTCGATTGGGAGGAAACCCTTTACCTGAACATAATTATGCAAAAATTTGAATATAGCATCACATGTGCCGTTTGCACCCGAACCGGACCTAAAGAGTTGCAAATACTGAAGAAATTCACGCAAAAAGTGTTCGCATCTCCGAGTCGTCGCTCAATGGACTGTAAGGGCGATAACGAAGAGATCTCTTATCCAAATATATTCTTCACTGTCGACAACTATGACGATGTGAGCCCTCATCCCATTCCTAAGTTATGGCTCAAAATCACATTAAATTATTTTTCAGCTCTTGTCTGAGATTTTGGTCAGAGACGGGGAAATGGTTTGCGTTGAACTACTGGCGACCGACCGGTTCAGCGAAGCAAAGGGTGTCTTATTTTTAGGTTCAATTCAATACCAGACACTTAAACGTATACACGACGCCAGAGTGAGTCTTAATTACATTAATATATAATTATTTAATTCATTAATAATTCATTTGCTTTCAAATACAAATAGAGGCAAAAGTTTTTTTTCATTTGTTTTTATGTTTTTTCCGCTTTTAATGAAACTTTCTTTTGATTAGATTTGGGGTCAAATTATTTTGAGATTGTTTTGAGAGTCAGTAAAAACAGAAACAAAAAAATCAATTTTTTATTTCATTTCAAATGCGATAACAAAAACAGCGATTAATTTAAACATTTCTTTTTATTTAATTAACAAAAATATTTCATTTTTTATTTGTATTGATTTAAGGCGAGTATATCGACGCGAATATCGCGGAAAACGCCAAAACCCTACTTCCAAGGGCAACAACGAATTGAATTCGTTCGGATGAAAGGACCGGCCGGTAAAGGGATCGCAGAAATGGCTGTCGCCAAACAAAAAGGTGCCAACTGTGAGACCCCATCATCAGAGCCCGGATTCTCATTAACTGATAGGGATTTCGACTTCGACGACGAAATGGAGGTAAGGGTTGGCCTCACTTTTTCCAGAATATATTTTTTGTCCCCTAAACCAAAAGGTTATACCAGACCCGGTCTATCCAATTGTATCTGTATTTTCTCATTGTGTAACATCTGATGGACAGGAAAACGACTACTTTCAGAGACGGATGTCTGACCCGAGCTCTAACCTCAAAAACTACGTCAGGGGTTGGAATCAAAGAAGGGAAGTGACGAAAGCTATCTCTGAACAGGAGGTCAACAATTGTTACGCCAACGGTTTGGGGAATGGCATCAACGAAGTCGAAGCCGGAGACGTCTTGGATGGTAAGGCATCCGATCCTTATTTTTATTAATACGACTATAAATATATTCGCAATTTTATTGTCGTTTCCCTTACATTAAGAGTCAATTAAGACTTGAATTACGTTTCATTTGATGAAAATTTTATCAAATTATATATTTCTGAGTCATATCTTCTGTTTGTTTTATTTTCAAATAAATTGAGTTTAAAGGCTTATCACTGGAACTCTGGAACAGAATTTTTCATGACTTCCATGACTTCCACTTTACTTTTTCTTCCATTCCTTTCCTTATTCTATCGTTTTATCCGTTTTTATTACAAAAGATTTATTGAAAAAACTTTTCCAGAGTTTTATTATCTCTCAAAAGTGACTCAAAGACAAGCGATAAGTCGTTAGATTGAATGTGTTTTTGAGTTTGACTCAAATTGACTGTCAGTCCATTTTATTGAATGTATTTTCTCTCGAATTTCTCTTCAATTTTAATATTTAAAACACTTTTCGCTGTTTTACTACAATTTTGTTCAATTTAAGTAAAAAGAGATTCAAATTAATTCAATACTTATTTACAAAACCTTTTGGCGATTATTCTTTAAAACTCATTACTTGATTAAAAGGTTGGTCAGTGGGAGGGCAGTGGGAGAACAGCTCTATTATCAATAGATTTCCCTCGAGTATCACTCAAATCATTAATTCTAAACAAAGAAATTGAAATAGAGTAGAATTTCTTTGAAACTATAAAAACATATTCAAAGATTCTTTATTTATTTTATTCAATGAATTTTGAGCTCTCAATGTTTGTTCAGTGAACCACCTGTTCCTCTTCAAAGCAATACAAAGCTAAATCATTTTTATTGAAGATAGCACCCACATAAATCATCCAATTAAATGGAGAGCTCTCTACCAAGATAGATGTAAAGAATATTCTAGTAAAACATTTTATTGAGGAAATCTCTAACGAATAAAGATTTTACTTAGAATTGGATGACTCGGCTTACAACAGGATGTGGTCTATGCGTGGCTTTCGTCAGGCGTACCACTTCTGGAAGGAGAATAAGAGGGCGTCCTCTCCAGCCCTACACTCTTTCATAACGTATATAACCCTTCCGTGGCATCACATTGTGGCCGACCTTTTCTCGACTCGACAGCAATCCATTCTCACATTCGAATAATATATTTGAATAAGTAATACATTCATTGCATTCAATGTATTTAATAAGTATTGCATTTCATTACATTTTTGACATAACATTCATATTTGATATTCTCATTAGAATTATATATATTTTTGTCTCTTCTCTCTCTCTCTCTTCACTCTTTATCACTCTCTTCTGTCATCAGTTTTTCTATTCGTTAGTAATATTCGTAATACAAGAAAATGTTTTTATATTTTATGAAAATATTTTATTCCTTTCCATAAGAAAAGACATTAATCTTAAAATATTGAGTGAAATATGTTATAAAATTCAAAGCAAAATATCCTGAATTTTATACATAAATGTGTAAAAATGTTAAATCCTTTGAGGTTTTATTTTTAGACTAATGTCGACTCAATTTTCAATAAATAAATTCTCCATTAGTTTGAACTCAGATACAGTTAATGGCGTTTAATATCTCAAATTAATTACAAAATTAGTCAATAATTAGGAATAATTTGAGACTTAATGCCATTAAAACACTTATTGTGTTTGAGATTTAATATTATTTTTTAATAAAACCTGTGATTCCTTTAATAGTGATATCGAATTAAAGCTAAAAATTATTGTATTATAATATAAGTCTATAAATAATTTGATTTTTCGAGATTTTATTTTACGAATATATTAATCAAATACAATGTTTTTCGACAATAAAGTCCTAATTTTGAAAAACAAAAATCCAATAAAAAGAATGATCTGGATATAAATTATTCCTCTTTTCCATATAATTATCGGTTTTTCCAAACTCTACGCCAAATGTAATTCTGAGGAAATATTTAATGATTTGAATATCGAATATAACAATCATTTCATTCAAAAAACAGAATAATTTTTTCGCTAATTATATAGAAAACAGAAAATTAATTATTTTTAGAACTTTTAACGTAATTATTATTTTTCGAAAAACATATTGAATTTCAAATCACATGCAGTCAAAACATGATCAAGGTAGATGTCACAATTGATTGAACTAGTATAAAAATGACTGTCACAGTGACTCTCTAATCCTTTATATAATCAACTAATTGATTGGTAAGTTTATACGGAATCCAACCCAAAAGTTTACATCTTATAATACAGACCCTCAATAAAATTCACTATAATTACATTACTGTACTCCATTAATCAACCTTGTTCATACAACTATACAGTATTTAATATTTTTTTATTTAATATGATTAAAGTCATAATTCGGTGTAAAATTTAATTGTAAAACAATTCAATAGAATTGAAACAAAAATAATATCCATTCAACTAATTAAGCCAAATAAACCTAACTAGCTAAATAATTATGTAGATTAGTGACGAGGGGCCACTAATTTAATCATCTAAACTGTGTTACAAAACTTCAACCAGAGCTCAATCTATAGGGCTTTAAGAGTAAAATCGAGCCCTCGTTGATCGCCGGTCCGGTAATAGCCATATATTGGAGTCGAAAATAATAGTAACGACAGACTTAATGAAAATATTGACAGTATTTTATGTGCGAATCATATAAGACTATCAGCCAATTAGTCGTAAGGCTTGGCAACCAATTTTCCTAAAAGGCTTATTCTGTGCAAAACACTAAACAAAAATTAGTGAATAAGACTCAGGAAATAGTCGGCAGTTCTTTCAATATATAAAAATCTTAGACAATAGTCTCAACCTTTTTATCGTAAAAGCGAACAAACATTTCAATCAATTTCCGATTTGAAAGAACTTTCATTAGATTTCACAACAAATTGATTTTGATTATCATTTCCTAACCGAAAAACTCAATTCAATTGATTTCAACTCCATTTTCCTATAATTTATATGACATTAAAGTCTGGTTTGACGTCTATTTGTGTCTAACCCGTGATTAGAAGACACACGACTTCCAGACTTTTGCACAGAAACCATAAAAACCATTCAAATAAACAAATGATTACAAGTTTTTATCAGAAAAACTATTAATAAAATCCAAATCAATATCTTATTCTGATTACAACATATCACGAAAATTGAGGGAAACCTAAAACTAATTCAAGACTCGATCAGAAAGTCTAATAAAACTAAACATTTTCTCTAAACTAATGTTCAGAATAGTAAACGAAAAACACATAAAAAGAATAAAAATTCATAATTAATGCAAAATATGAGCAAAATTTTACTCTAAAGACACATAAAATTATTGCGAATTTTTGTATTCAACGCTTTGAATATGTTTTTAAAAATTATGGAAATATTATTCAAATTAAACGAAACAATAATTCACTCGACTTTCAGATCATTGGTGTTGTTGTCGACTAAAACTGTGACTGACTTTTGTTTATTGAAAAGTTCTGACACTTTGTTCAGTGAATTAAGTCTTTTCTTCCGTAATATAACCCAAACGACGGCCACAATTACGATAATAGCGATAATTACTACAAAAATAATCAGAACTATTACCGCCGCCGACAGACATTTGGTTGAGTAAAGGGATCCGTTGTGAGGAATATCTATTTTTCTGAACGAAGTGTATATATCAGCTAAAGTGGCCGAACAGACGATCGATATATTGTCATTCAATACGTTTTGTTTTGTGGCTCTAATCCTAAGCTCTTCCACATTAATCAACAGTTCTTCTGACTCTCCATAAGAGGTATTAGTGGTCGTAATTGTGTCCAATCGATGGACGTCTTCGTGAGGGGCCAACTCATAGTTTATGAAAAAGTTTAGAGCTGTCATCGGACGGGATGCCGGTGCTGTGCATCGCACGTGAATGTAATTATCGCTATTTTTAGTAATAGTGAGCTCAGGTTTAGAGCCTTCTTCTGGTTTGAAGATAACTTTCAACTCTTTAATCATTTCAGTAATTTCTTTAGTACTTTTGACGACACATTTGTATAGTCCGGCGCTCGACTCATGCGTTTGTTGCAAATCTATGTTCATGTCTTCAGATGAGGACATTCCTATCAATTGATATATCTTTGGTCTCTCTGTTGTCGGTTCGGTTGTGGGGACTTCGGTGGGGGCTTTTGTGGTGTATTCAGTGGCCGCTTCGGTCGCCTTTTCCTCTTTTGTCGTTTCCTCCTTCGCCTCCTTCGGTGGTCCTTCCTTTGATGTCTCCTCTTTTGGTGGATCTTCTTGTTTAGCCCCTTCTTCTGTAACCTCTTTTGGTTTTTCTTCAGTTGTTTCAGTACTCACTGCTTCGCCTTCAGGTGTGTCTGCACTCATAGGAGGAGCTGAAAGAACAGCACAAGAAATATGTAAATTGAAATTTATATCTCGTTATTCTCAAAAGTTTTATAGAATTCTTGGAATAGATTTTCATTGAATAAATATTTTACAAATTTTGAAATTTTCATAAATCAAAAGTTTCGCGAGTTTTTCAAATTCCAGAAGACTTATAAAATTCAAATTTAAAGATAAAAAAGTCAAATATATTTCAGAATCATATCAATTGATCCGAGACATGACTTTTATAGATTCCAAGACTTCAAATATTTCAGTGGTTTCTTATAATTCGTAATTTCATAGAAATTTCATTTTCATATATATAAGGCTTTTGAAATATAAATAACTTTTTCTTTTGTATTCTATTATATTCGAGGTCTTCACCTTCGGAAACATAATCTATAAGTCATTATATTGTTTAAGACGTAAAAGTATTTTAATCGATAAAAACTGGGATTTCATTGAATTATTTTGAATATCGGCTTTAACTTAAATTAATGACAAAATCTAATTAAAAGAAAAAAAGTTTTTCAGACAATATTTAAACTCAATTAAAATCAAAAGCTTTTGTCATTTTATCTAAATTTTAAGAAAAACTTTAAGACTTAATTAGATTTCATAAAAGATTATTCATTTTATTTTTGTTTAACAAAATGATTTTTATCGGTAAATCAACTTCATAAATAATTTCTATTGAATTTAACCTTTCTTATTTCATTTGAATGGATAAATACAAAGTTTAATAATCGCTTCTCTAAATGATCGTGTTAAATTACCTGGAACAATTGGTGGAAACGTTTTGACAAGTTTCCAGTCATTATCAATAAATTTATACCAATGAAGATAAACGAAAGTATCGTTTTGTGTGTCCTCCTCTTTGACACAAGTGAGTAAAGCCTTCGCCGGTGCCATCACTACAGATGGTACAGTCATTTCGGTTATATTCAGACACGAATTCATTGCCAAAAGAGTAAAACAAATGATTAATTGAAATACTAATGACTCGAATCTGTCAAACATTTTTCATTCGATTGAATTCAATTCTAAACAATTTAAGAGTCAATTACTGAAATTTTTTTCCAGAAAATAGTTTAACAAATATTGACTGTCAGTCACTTAACAGTTAGTCTTTTCGGACGGAAAAACACAACAAAAGACTAACTATTTTCGTCACCAATAAGACTAATGACGGCTACATTTAAAGCTCTTTTTGCAAATGAATTTTTGTTTTGCTTTACGAGTCGTTTATATATTCAGACGTTTTTACTCTTCATTCGTCAGAAAATATTGAAACCAAACGCAAAGCAAATCAATATTACCTCCAGTTCTCTGTTGACTACTGTAACGGCACAAGAAATATAGCAATCATTTTCTTGTCAACAAATATTACATTGAATACAGAGGAGAGACACAAACGAAAATCGATTTCAATATACATTAAAAAGAGGTTTTTCATTTCCACCGGTTATTTCTCTATAAATTATGCTAGTTAAATGTCATCCGTGTACTTCATTTTGTTCACATTTATATATAATTAATAGCTAATTGTTCTTTACCTAGATTCATTGCAAAATAATTGTATCCTGATTTCTATTCCCTGATGTAAACAGATTTTGTACAACTCTTATCAAGAAATGTCTTATCAAAGCCTCGAAACTTCTCTTTTAAGACCAAAAAACTTTTTCAGCAATAATTCAATTGATTCTTAAGTATCGAAAAGAAAACATCTCTTGTTATCTATTTCTCTACAAAAGACAAAATCAATCGAAAGATTCATTCAATCATTTATTCGCTCAAAAAAAGTGGTTTCATTTTATTGAATCTTTTTTATTGATTTTGATATAAAAACAAATACTTTTGTAAATAGGTTTGTATTGATCTCTAAAAGAAACTAGGATAATCAAATGCTAAAAATGAAGCAAGGTGATAAACACAAAAACATACAATCAAAACAGAATAGAAACATATTTATTTATGACAATTCCTGAATAAATATTCTTTGAATTCAATAACAATTATTTCAAAAATTTTATCCATGACTTGAGTCGAATACAAATAGTTTTTATAATCACTTTGAAAGTAAATTTCAAAGTTGAAAGCGTTTCCTAGTATCAATTCAATAAACTCCCTAGAGTAAATGAATAATCTTATCAGAATAATGAATGTTTGAAAAGAGGGCTGACAATAGATGTTACGGATATTATTAATATAGAAAAATATTATCCGAAATAATATGAGAATCACTAAAATAAAACCAGAATTGCATTCAATTCCTCTATTTTTAGGTATAATTACTTAAATGAAATGAAATGAGAATTCATTTCAAAAATGATTATAAATGCGAATAAACTTTATTTCATTTCATTTGTTGAAACAAAAATGTTTTTATTATAAATCAAAAACAAAATTCCATTAAAAACTGATTTTTATGCTAAAAATAAATCAATTCTACGAAACATCCATTAGTTTTAACAAAAATGAACTCGAGTTTATTCACCGGTAGTTTTCTATAAAATTTTTAGTCAAACGTACAGAACATTAGTTGAAATAAAAGTTCAAAAGATTATTACATTTTGTTATAAAAAGATTAAATATTAAGAAAAATCGATAAAAACTTTTTCATTTGAAAATAACAAAAAAAGAGATCAGAATTAAAAGGGAACTATAGCTTTGAATAAAGATCCGGGAGCTTTACAACCTGTTTTGCAAAGAGATATTCATTTTCAGAATCTAAAATTAAATTAGACCTTGCTCAATACTATTTCTATTCATTGTATGAAAAACAACTTTTGAATCAATATTAGCCAACAATTGAATGTCTTTTGTATTCAATTCAGAGCTTATTATCGACTGAAAGACTCCGAAACAAATCATTTCGATTAAAATCATTGAATAGTTTTGACCGAAACTAAAGATCAGTGACTTATGTCTTATGTCTAAACATTCATTACATGCAAATGCACTCAACAGTCAATACCAACAAAGAAGACGACTCCACACGACTTCAGTTCTTTGACTTTCATTTGATAGACTTCCTGAACATTACATCAAATATTTATAAAGTCTTTGCATTCAATGTTACGATTGACGACATGAAGAGTTTTCGACACAAAACTCAATTTCTGTCAACAATTCGCCACAATATTTGCCTATCAGTGGATTCAGACACCAGTCCTCTCGACAATACTCTCCATAACGACAATTGAGAGGAACAGAAACAATCGCTTCAATCGATTGGAGTAAACACACGAAATGTTTGACAAAATTAATTAAATTTTTATTTCAAAAGAGATTAAAATAAAAAACAATAAAAATGACTAAAAAATAAATCAAAAAAATATTATTTCACACGAATTGCATAATAAATATGATATAAACATCATTTCAATTATTAAAAACACTTTTCTTTTCATTGATTAGAGTTTTATTTAACTTATTTATGAAAAAATATTCTATAATTAGTAATAAATATAATTTAATTCATTAATAATTAGGTGAAAGTTAAGTCTGAGTGACAGTCATGGGTATGATCTGGAGGTTAGACTTCTTTGAAGACTTTCCGTCGGTATCTGAACAACAAAATCAATTAAAACACAAATAAATATAATTAGAGAGAAAACTAACGAATTTTCATATGCCTGACGATAGCGTCTTTCCTGACGGTGCCATAAGTGCATCCGTTGCCAAACTTACACTCAAACCAATTCAAGCGCTTCTTTTCGACAAATTTCCCGATTTTTTTGAAGTCGTTGTCGACATTCGGTATAATAAGAGAAGTCAAGTGATTCTTATGGATATGAATCTCCAAATTGTTTCGTTTTATCGTAGAATAGGAACACATCTGACATTTGTATGGCTTGTCTTTCGTGTGCCAAACCATGTGCTGATTCAGTGCCGACCTCTGGACAGTCTTATACTCGCATTGATCACATTTGTAGGGTTTGTCCCCCGTATGGGAGTGGATGTGTCTATTGATTCGAAAAGCAAATATAACAAGAGCTCCTCACAAGAGGACATACCTAACAATACAATCAGACCTATTGGTGTCATAGGAACATCCCTCCCATTTGCAAAAATATATGGATTTGTTATCAATTAGACGTTTATCCACGTATTGCGACACTCTTTTGATGCTATTCTGTTCCCTACTATTCAATCGATTTGTTTGATTAATATTCCGATCAATGGCTGTCCTCTCAGATCCATAGAGAGGAACATCGACTTCAACTAAAGTCAGACAAACATTCAATAAAATGGTCGTTAAAATAGAGAGAATACAAACTCTGGATATTTTCAGGAGTTGTAGACAATGTGTCGAATAAATTAATTGGAATCAATTGATGGCTTTTAATGGTATTCCCGTTACTTATAGTCTGACATCCACTCAATCCGTGGTTTTTCTTCATATGAGCGGACAGTTTGCTCCTATCGTTGGCCGCATAACTGCACTCATCGACGGGACAGCTATCGATAGAAAAATTAAAATCAAAAACTAATCGGAAGTCATACTGAAATGGTTTGAGTCCGGTGTGAGTCCTCTCGTGGATCAGAAGTGTTCCCAAAACAGTGAAACGTTTGTCGCAGTTCTCGAATTTGCAGACATAAGGCTTTTCTCCCGTATCTGACAAATCAATAGCAAATGTTAATAACAAATAAGCATTAGTTCCAGTCTTTACGTCTTCTAATGTGTATCTTAAGGGCTGAGGACTGGATTGTGGCGTAAGAGCAGAGATGGCAACGATAGGGACGATCGCCGGTATGTTTGCGCAGATGGCGGACAACTGAATCGGTTCTGAAGACAAAATAAAATAACAGTAAATCAATTGAAAAATTCATCTGATCTGTGGTCAGACCTATTGGAAGTGTAGTCACATCCGGGCCTAAGAGTAAAGACATATAATTGAAAATATAAGACAACAAAAAAAGAGTGGGTTTTCCGCCCAACCATTTGCATCGATGCCATAATTTGTTCGCCATTTGAAACCTTTCAACCAATTGATCCATACTTTTGTCTCCAATCACTTTATTGTTGTCTTTATTGATATCTTCGGTCATTGTCTGAGGAGTTGTCGACTCTTTTGATTCTAAAGTTTTGAACAAAATTTAGTCTCAATTCTTAAAAATAAATCAAAATATTGACCCAAATATTGACCATCAACTTTTTTGATGTACCTTGATGATTTAGACATTAATCTTAAGATAAATAAATACTAACAAACAATTGACTCAACAAATAGTGATTTAATCATAATTTAAATGACAGACAATTAAATGACAACAAAATTGATTTTATTTAATGTTTTGGTAAACATTATGAGAATAAGGGATCGATTAGTGATTTACTTTTGAAAAGTTTGCAAAAGTTAAACGAATTATTTAAAGCTATAAATTGACCATAAAGATGATCAATGATCAAGGTCTATCTTAAACCTGAATTTCAATCATTTTCTTAAAAATCAATTCACCGATGAATACAACGAAAGCTATTGTGTGTAAAAATATTAGAGTGTAGTAAACGCCTCCCATTTTATTCAAAGATAAGTCAGAGATATCATCAGATGTCTGGACATCAACTTTACTGTCGAAGTCTTTGCCATAGCCTTTATGTTTGATAGATCTTCTGACTTCGTGTTCATAGACACCATTCTCTTGTAATCGAGTGATTCTTCAGAATTAATCAGAAATTAATTTAAAATCAAACTACAAATACATACATAATATCCAATGATTTTCGGTAATCTTTTTCGAAATGATTTTCATAAGTCAGCAAAAAATAAGGGGAAGAGACTGTGGTCTGGGATATGTAGTAATCGATTCCTTCCACGTACTCAGACATCAACTCCGGGTATGAAGACTTCAGATTATTCAAGTAGTAATAGATGTGAAGTTTATTGAGTGACAGCACATCATTCTTTTCCATGATATCGAGAAACAACTGTTTTGTGAAATTGACATCGAATAGAATTTCCATCGGATCTATTATTTCCGACCTATGAAACAGTTTTTGTTCAATTCTAGTGTTGTTATCCCCCGATTGCAACATTCCTGTCGTTAATCTGTCGAACTCTCCGACTCCGGCCACAACAAACATTTTGGAACGACTCCAATGACTCTTTGGCTGCAAAAGTTGATCCATTGATTCTAGGCTTTCAATGGGCTGTCCTCTGATCAGTCTTTCATACAGTGATCCGGAGAAAAGGGCCAGAATTTCAACACTTGATATGAGCCAAAATCCGGCCAAAACTTTATCTGTTAGTCCTTTTGATCTGAATTTTAGTGGATTTGAGAGAAATACTGAGAAATAGCTGCAAAACGTCCCAAAGAAAGCAAAGAAAGACTTTCTCTTCAAAGCCATAAACAATGAAATTGTGAGCAAACAGGAGAATATTCCGAAATATATTCTGTGCTCAAAACAATCCAAATAACTCAAAAGCGGCCAAACATCTGCTCAGGCATAAAAAATTGAAATATAAGCAAGGTCATTCAAGATATCACACCTTTGACAGTTTTGCTAAGGATTACATTTCCTTCAATTCCTCCGATAAAACGGGAGATAAGAAAAGAATTCAAACCGTTATCTCTCAACATATCGATCAAAATCATAGGAACATAAGGAAAGAGAACGATATCGGGAAAGTTGTCATCTCGAGCCCAGTCCCCCATACGCTCCAACATATCGAAGATACTCTCCTCTTCAAAGTCTATTTTCAAACTTTAATACAAAAATATTATTAATGAAAATATTAATGAATTTCTTACTTTATGTCCAAATATTGACTGAAAGCTTTTATCAGAAGAACGAGAGGTCCACAGAATTTGGAGTAAACGATGGTTTCATTGTCCGACTCTATCTTCCAATCGGTGTAATTCAAAAATGGAGGGAAAGCTATCGCAAAGATATTCAGAGGTCTTAGCGTTGAATTGAGTACCCATTCAGTCGTATCGTTGACTGAATTCAATTCAATGCAATCCTTCTCCCGATAACTCATTTCAGGCAAAATATAGTTTTAGACTTTTCATCCGTAATAGTCAACTGTCCACACCTTCCACTTAAATCAAATGACAGAATACCAAACCATTAAATCAAAAATAAAATAAATATTTTTTCGACATATTTTTTATTCAATTGACTTCAGTTATGATTTGGAAGAGATGGAGAGGTCTCCACATTCCCTGCAAATGATTCTGGTGTTGTAATCATGTTCTAGGTAATTTAATAATCCCATTGTGTATGAAGAAAAAAGATAATTTAAATATATTTATATAAGTAGGAAGATTTAGATTTAACATTCAATTTAGAAAGTTAATGGCTCATTTCAAATGACTTTTTTGACCTAGAAACAAATAATGAATCGAAAAAGGTTAACAAGAACAAAATATGTATTTATTAATTGATTTCTTAAAATTGATGAAAAATTCAAAAAATATATTATGAAATAAATAGAAGCTAGATCAAATACAATGATTACGATTTATAAAAAGAATCAAAACTTAAATAGCAAGGTGGTTTGAAAGCATCAGGGTCTACTAAATCAGAAATTGCTGAGTAAGTGCTGACGACTCCAGCGATTAATCCAATAATTATCGTTAATATCAAAAATATTTTCACTTTCAAACTGATGTGTCTTTTGGGCCATTCCTTATCCAAGTCTTGAGTCGACACGAGTTTCATATAGAAAAGTGGCGGCAAAACAAATGTCATTAAAGTGATTGTCGACCCCCCGACCAAACTCAGGATTTTGCCAAATTGGGGGACAGAAAGTGCTATGAATGCTATGCTAACCATAAGGACGGTTCGGGTTATGCATCGCTTATAAGTGAAGTCTAAATCAAATGTCATTTGAATTCATTAGAAATAAAATCATTGCAAAAAATATGATAAAAGTTGAGCACAGAATAAGTACTTACGTTGAGGTATGTTAACGAAAGATTCCAACTCTTGAGAGACCGGATTCATTATTATTAGAAATGCGAAAAACAAATGGGAGGCGAATAGGATCTGAACCGTTGTTTTCAACCAACTATCGGATACCGATCCCAATATGTCTGTAGTGACTGCACTTCCATAGACAGTAAACCCGGTGACACTTATCGGTAAATACATTGCTATCAGAACTGTTTTTCAGGAAATAAAACATTTGTTTATATTTAAGTTATTTATAGAAAATGCGAAAATTATATGAAATAAACAAAAAAACAAAACAAAAATTATATTTACGTATAAAACCGATTACGACCGCAATCGGGAACTTTGTCTTATCCTTCATATCGTTTTGAAATGTCGGGAAAGCGGCCGCACCTCCGAAGGCATAGACTATTATACCGAAGCCCAGGAAAAACCCTTTAAAAGTCGGAGCGGAATGAGTGGCGCTATGTATATGACTCGGAGCGTCTCTTATTATTTCAATCATTAAAAGTATAAGTCCTAAAAGAGTTGTGCCGATGGCGCCCACAGCCAGTGGCCAGAAGTCCGCGGGTGAGCCGAACCACGAGAGCGGAAGTAGTAGTAAAGCGAGTATTAAAATCCAATCACAAAATGTTATTTGTTTTAGCACTGAATTGGTTAGAGATCCGACTAATTCTGAGCACAACACCAAATAAACTACAGAACCGCCGAAGAATGTTATGTCCATTACTGCCGAACATACATAGCTATGGATAAGTTTAAAATAGTTTAATTTTCTTGGTCAATTCTTGTAACAATTGAAACCTCATCCAAGTTCCATGAGATCTGTAGCCAATACTGGCAAACGGGTTGCGGACATGTCCGCGATATTCTGGCCACCGCTCCTCCAGCATAAGCCAACATCGCGCCAAACAAACACCAGAATAGGCAGCGATAAGACCACTCGCTATTACCACCACTACTCCCGCCCAACCTTTTTATTAAAAAGAAGGAAATTTAGCCAAAACTCAGAAATAAATTAATTTTGTTTTGTTTTTGAAGAAAATCCAATTTTGTTATAAAAACTAAAAGTATTGGACTTTTGTCAGACTTGAAGCGTTTACACAGAAATAGCATAAATTTTTAAAAATGTTGAATTGAAGACAAAAATAAATGAACATGATCAATGATCATATAGATTCTAATACCTGTCGCGGCTACAGCTGCAGGAAGTGCCAGAACTCCACTTCCGGCTAACTCTCCAGAGATGAAAACAATAGCCGTAAGAACTGAAAGACCTTTTTTCACTTCATTATGGGTGACTCCATTAGGGATGAAGTCTATCCCAATACCATTAGGGCTCACTTTCTTTGAATCCATTTAACGACTGCTCCGATCAAACGGACGAATGGTTTGTAAAAAGCATTTGAGAGTTGAATAAAAAGTTTCGAAAGTTTTATCAACTTTTTTGAAGAGAAGAGAATAAAAAAAGTCAATTGAATTACAATCTTATCATTGATTCGATTGATTTCAATAATATTGGCGTTAATTCTGATGTTATGCTTCAATTGAACCAAAGTCTGGAGACTTGTATTAAATAATTATTTTCCAATTTTTATCTCCACTCATGATTTATCAGCAAAAAATGTACTCGTTATCAGGCATTCGCTCGTTTTTAAACTATCGAGGCAATGATTCCATTTCTTCAAATTTTGTTTAAAATGCAGAAAATTTTGCAAATAATGACATATTTTTTGTAATACTTTTCCAATTCAATGGCAAACTTTAATTAATATCACAAAAAACATAATTAAAATTTTTAATTATTACAAGTTTAAGGTCAGTTTCATCATCTTAATTGAACAAGTTAAAATTAAAGTTGAAAATATTGCTAAGTTATTAATGATTAGCAAAATTTAATATTTGATATCATAAAACAGTAGTCACTTAACATATAAAGAATTTATAAGTTTGTACTCACATCTGATAATTAAATTAATAGTGAAAGTACTTTACAGCTGCCAAACAACCTTGATCATCCAATATTTCACTTTCAAGACCTTTCATCATAATTCAAATGTTCGTCAAAATCATAAGTCGATAAAATGTGACAAAAAACGGATTAATCCAAAATTCTTATGTAATAGAAATCACGAGAAGTGCTACCAAAGCAAACTACCTGTGCTTTTGATACTTGTATTCGCATTTTTGGTGCAAATTTTGAAATTCTTTTCTTATCTAAAAACCATTGTTTGCATCAATTGTTTTATAAACGAAACGAAACTTTTTTTTGTCACAAAAACTGATAACAAATTTTGTCTATTTTTGAATGAATTCCAGTTTGAGTCGAGACCTCAAATCAGTCCAAAAAAACTGTCAAATTCGAGGACAGTCTCAAAGATAAAGACGTCTCTTATGATCGAAGTCCTTCTCAGACATAGTCTTCAAATCTTTTGATTATCCAAAAAATTTAACGAAAAAAATGAAACCATTTATAGAAAATCTATTAATAAAATCATAAATAAATCGAAAGAAATCTTAAAAAAGAGAGAAATTAAAAATTGATTAATAATTAAATCTTGAAATGAATGGACGTATTGAGAAATTCGGGAAAATGTGCCAAAAATTTGATTAAATTAAAATCAATTTCAAAATTCAGTTGAATTCAGTTCAGTTCACTGAAAATCAGAAAAAGGACAGAATATGGTCTCGAATTAATAGAAACCGAGAGTTCAGACTTGAATTGAAAAGAAATCAAAACCCGGATCAGAATTATTTACATCAAAATAAAATTCTTTAGTGTTTACGGACTCTGAGTGAACCCTTTCCTTATCAAACAAAAGCATTCGCACCAAAACTACTCAATAATCGGAATCAATTGTGTTTTGAAAATAATTATTCAACGAATTTATGATAAAATTTGATATAAAATATAAATAAAAGTTTTGATTAATATCCACTCAAGAGTCCATAATTTAGGAAACACTTCAAATAAACTCAGAATAATAGACAGAAATCAAACATTATTTCATAATTTGTTGAAAATAATGTCAAATATTGTGGAAAAACATTACAAAAAGGAAATAAATTAATAAAATGACTAAACATTTAATGAAAATTTATTTATGACTAAAGGTTATTACAATTGAAATAAAATTTATATTTATATTAATTACATTTCATATCAATATTTTTATTTAATTCTTCATTGAATTCATTGGAATTGTCATAAATTTGAGTGAATTCTTCTCTTTGAAGCCTTTTAACAGTTGTTTGCGTTAATGGTTTGAGTTTATGCTTCGGAATATGTCTTCGGATCCGTTCTTCTAAAGAGATCTTTTCATTATTGACACCAAAAGCCTTGAAATCAAACAAAACCCTAAAAACTGAATCCAAAGACTGAATATTGCATTTATTGATCAATAAATCGATGGGTAAACGCATTGAACGGATGTTTTGCCGGACGGCTTTCGGATACGAAAGAGTTATTATTTGTTGTCTGTCGACAATACCACCGATGATAAAGACGGCGCTCTTATCGTATTCCGTCATAACCTCCTCTGCGTGAGGGGAGAGGTATATGATATCGCGTTTGGGAAACAAATCCAAATAAGATTCAGAAGTTATGTTCACAAAAGACTTGTCAGAAACGATATCCGGATATAAGTGTTCAATAAATTGGTAAGACTTTTGACTTTTGTCGACATTACATATATTCAGATTAAAGGGTTCTTCCGATGAATATTCATATTTCTCCATATATTCATATTTATTGAATTTATATATCCTTATCAACTGTTCCGCTAAGTTCTTGCACTCCATTGTCGACATGTATTCGTCAAAAGAAAAATCGAAACAAACATTTTGGCCAAAAAGGGAGGCATTCCTCATACGATTGATGTAAAGCTTTTCTAACTATAGCCACAAATGAGAGAATAATTAGAAGACATCCCAAGAATATTATCATTACATACGTCTAAAGGCATAATTGGTTCCATCAGTTGGTTGTTGCCATCGAAGTCTTCGTAACGTCTGAACAAATGTAATAAATGTTTCCTCTGTTGAGGGCTCAGGTCTATCCATATACGGCGCAACTGTTTTGCTTTATGACAGTCCAACAGTTGTCTCATTTGTCTGATGGTTAGACGGGAGGGAATGTTATCCCTTTCCTCTTCACTATTCCGGTATTGTTTATATTCATTCAAAATAATCTTTATTTTGCATTCATTCCTCTTATTAGTCGCCAAACACTTGAAATCATCAAAACTCTGGACACTATCAGAGGTATTGGCAGAAGAGGTTTGAGTTGAAAGATATTTCCAGAGTTTAATCGTATTTTTAGCCCTAATTTTATTCAATATTTTAATTAAAATCATTTCTAATTAAACTTCTAATCAAAAGGTTTGTCAACAAAAACATCAAAACAATACTTAAAACACATGTTTTTGTTGACAGTCTTTGAGCGCACTCTTCAGTCAAACAAATAAAACACAGAATCGGATCCAAGAATAGTTTGATCACTCGATTCTCTTCTCATTATTCTTAGCAATTAATTATTCTGAGCTCTAAACTGATGAGTCATTTGATAACAAATATATGATTTTATTTGATAAACATATTGTTATTCTTGTAGTCAAACAAAATCAGAGATCGGAACAAATATTATCAATAGAATGAAAATCAATAGTTTTTTAATGAATTTCAAAAACAAAACGATTGAATTTCAATCCAAAAAAACAGTCAAATATTTTAATAATAAAAACAATTTTCATTAAAAAAAATAGCACAACCTTGATCATAATTATGAATACAGATCAACATGTTTTCAAAATGATCCATCTAAAAATTATTCCAAATTTTTATGTAAACATCCTAGATTTTAATAATCAAGATTCTATTTTCTGTGGAATCCATATTATGAAACCAAGAACACTGATTCTGATGACTGGACTCTTTCCTTTGCAATTTCCATTTTAATTAATCAGAATTACCTATCTCATTTTTGAAAATACTTTGATGGAACAATCAATAGCATTTGGAATAATAAAAAGTGTCAAGGTAGTATCAAGGTAATGCCAAGATAATGCCAAGGTCATTTCCAATCAACAATCTTCTTCAGGCACTACAAAAGAAGGCCAACGAAAATATTCCGCTCAAAGTGGAGACACAAAAGCAGAGAATAGTGAGTCTATCCCTTTCGTGAAGATTTTTGATGACAATTGTCTCACTCCAGGCCTGACTCTGAGGTCTAAGAATGACAGGTCTCTCCTTTTTTATGGTTTCGGCGTTTAATATGAGTTCAGTTGAGGCCAAAGAATCACGTTTTGACAAATCGGGTGAAACCGATGAACTGATTGGCTGTTCGATTACAACAATGTCTTTATTATTAGACAGTCTTTGGTTCTGAATTGTCTGATGAACTGTTTCTCGAAACATAGCCAACGCATAACTGGGCGGCAGATCCTCAACACAAACGCTGTTCGCGATATACTGATCGCTTGTGTCTGTGGGACAGACCTTCGGATTAGTTTTGTCGTCAGAAGACATGTTCTGATCACAATTCAGAGCATAATTAGGGAAAAGGTATTCCAAACAATAAATTTATTATCGATTTCTCTTTTCACCAGAAATTCAGTGAATTTTATGGTGAGTTCTCTTCATAAGACATACTCCAGTTTTTTTTATTTGAAAGAAAGATTAAAAATAATGTCTTCCAGTCATGCGATCCAATGATTATTTCAATTCCAATGAAAATTTACTTCACATTAATGGCAGAAAAACTTATTCAATATTTATATCATTTTTAATCACTTTTTCTAAACATTATTCACTAAATATTTCTTATTTTGTATTTCAAACAAATTGAGGATTGAATCGAATTAAAGTAAATTACTTTTTGAATGAATCACAAAATTATTACCTTTTAATGGAAATAATAACCAATAAAATTGAAAATTCTTCACTTTATGCAAATAATAAATGAATCTGATTTCAAAAGATAATTAACATGATAATTTACATAAAATCTATAAAATGATTAACGATTCTGGCAATGAACTTGGAAAACAGTGGAAAGTTTTTTTTTTAACTTTAAACAAAAATCTATAAATAAATTGCTTTTATTTTGATATTGAATAACAGAAATCAAGTATACTTTCAAATGTAATCACATTGATCATTTATTTTCAAAATAGCATCAATTCATTTGAATAACATTTGAGTTTTGAAATAATACTTAAATTTGAATTAAATGTGAAACTCATCAGAAAAATAATGATTTTATCGGATATTAAAATAAATTATTCAATAAATAATAAAAATCTCGATTCAGATGATAATAATTAACAAGGTCATTTTGGTTTGAGGGCAGTCACAGACTTATACAATGATAGGTGAGTTGTCTTCAGACAATTTGATGTCAATTTGAGTAATTAATCGCAGATTCGTATCCAAACGGAACAAAAGCAAAGACAACAACAATCGGAACAAAAATCAAAAAAGTTATTATTCTTTTGACTAGAAGTGGATATCAACTGCTGTTCACTTGAGTTCACATAATTAGAATCCCTTTCGTTAACGGAATTAATATTCTGAGAGATCGGACGGCAATTGCCTTCAGTTTTGTTTGACTTTTGGTTACGAATCACAACATTTACTTCAAAATTGTTGGAAGGCTTTGGCTCTTCTGTGACCACAAAAGATGAATCCTTGGTTGAAGATAACTCCACCTCTTTCTCAATTACCGGTTGACTCGGAGGGAAAGTCGTCTCATTGACAACAATCGGGGAATTCATTGCTCTTACGTAAGAATTTGAACGAATCGGTCGCATATTTGACGGATTGGTTTACGAATACAAAAAACAAAACATTTGTTTCACAAAAATACTAATCAATCAAATATTTGGCACTTTTTTGATTGATTGGCAAAACAATAAACGAATGAAAAAATATGAAATCAAATATCAAAAGCACTGATCACATCATCGACGGAAAAATGGGATAACATATGAGAGACATGAATAAAGTTTTGGGACAAAAATGTCAAATTCATTGGACATATCACAAATATGACACATTCATGTGTTTAAATATTAAACTCATATTTGCGTTCAAATTATTTTTGCCTTTGAGTCAATAACTTGAAGTTTTAAAAAGTTTTGAAAAAATCAAATCAATAAAAAGTTTCCATAAATTAACGTCAGATTAAAAATTCCCTTTCGATTCACAACTCAATTACAAAATCATTTTTATATTTGAAAACATAATCGTCTGATAATAAAGTTGGTCCTTTTTCACTACCAATACACGGATTCTTAGACTGAATATTGAAAACTAGAGGAAAATATCAGGTTTTACCTGGAATTCAAGGGACAGATAGCTTTACTGTTTGGCTTAAGGCTATACACAAATTCATAGAATAATAGATATATTTCTACCAAAAAGAGGTTAAGTTTATGTACTTTAGGAAGACTTCGTCAGTTTTGATATGACGTGTTGTGCAAACATATCAGTAATTTTCAACTAAAAGATTAGTTTTCATATCGAGTTTCTTAATGTTCAGTAGAATTACTTCTTCTCGAAGGGGACGACACAAATCTCGAGTCGTCTGTTCAACAGTCGCTGTAAACTAAGAGCTTAAAGATTTTTCTTCAGAAAACAACTTTTAAAGTGTGAAACACTTCTCAGAAAATGATGACAACGACATCATTGACTTCACTCAATCCAAATGAAGTAAACCTATCGACAAACAAATCTCAATCTTATCCCCAAATCTCGAGGAAAAACTCTCTCCGAGTTAGTGATCACATCAAAGATAATCACAACAATTGTTCTGAAGAAATCAAAACCAATTTAATTGATATCTCGAAGAATGGCATACATTTCGAGCAAACAATTGAAGAGGAATTCAACGAAAAACATGAAATGTATGACCAGTTTGTCGATTGTCTGTTGAGTCCCTTTGTTTTTATACAAGAGTTTTGTAAATATTTCTGTCAAATCCCGGCCTGTCTTTGTATGACAGGAGTGCAATGTCTGGTCTGTTGCGGAGCGATGAGGATAAGGTGCAAATGATTTAATTATTTATACCAAATTTTTAATAACAATATTTTAGTTAAATACATGTTTTAATATAAAACTTGATTTAAATTCAACTCGACTTTGAACTCAACTATAATTATATTTTATCTCAAAAATAACATAAAACTAAATTTATTTTTTATATCAAAGTATTCAAAGTTGGTTTTTTGTTGGTTACCAAGTTCATTTTTATAACTTTTGTTAAAACTTGACATGTTAAAAATTTTGTTGAATCACAATTCGAGTCAAAGTTTTTCAAATGTTGAAAATAATTTCATACACCGATTGATAGCAACAAAAGTATAAAAAAATGTTTTTTTCCCCTGAATTTCAATCAAATATTTGATCCGAAAACTGCTGACTATCGCAACGAATGGCAATAATTTTGAATATATTTCTAAAAATAGACAATTCCTCTGAAAACGTGAGAAAAAGACTTCCTATTTCTCTAAACATAAATATATTACTCAAAATAACAGTAATTCATCAATTTTTAAGAATATTCTTGTTATTTGTTATTGAAAACTACCAAGTTTGTTATTTTGTTATCTCAAATAAAATCAATAAAATATTTCTAAACTAAAATTGAAATAAAAATTTGATTCCAATCTTCTAATGGAAACTATCGTTGAATTGAATTACAATTGATATCAAATTATTTATATTAAAACAACTTTCAGTCAAAACAATTGAAAGCAAAACTAAAATCATTTCCAAAATTGTTGTTATGTCTGAGATTCAGAAGAAAACCTAAAAATTGTTCTAAGAATCAGACTTTCGAGTCATTAAACTTAGTTTTCCTAATAATTATTGTTTTACAAGACATCTGTTAATACAAATTAAGTACAATTATATTGAATAGCTATTGCAGTCCCAGTGCAGCAATATTATCATCCATTATCTAATCGCATAAAATGCAAACAATTAAATGTATTAATCAGTAAATTATTGCTAAACAACCGAATGGTTGCCTAAACTCGTCATTTGATAACTGAATATTTCAATCGAGTGTTTCATTACTTTATTGGATCGCAAAACAAGTCATTAAATAAAAATTTAATTATTTCCATAAAAGTGTCGATTCATTCAACGAATCAAAAGCCAAATCATCTCTTTTCTTGTGGATTAACTCAATACTGAAGACAAGATGTCAGGACCACCGCCTCCTTACAACCCGCCAGGTATTTCACATTCAAATCATTATTCAAAAGACTATTCATTCAATTAATTATTTGGGAATTAAAGGTCAGTTCTATCAGGAAGGGGCTCAACAGCCATACAATCCTCAATATAACCAATTTCAAGGCCCGGGTCAAACTCAACCCCAGTATCAACAGCAGCCTCAATACCAGCCGCAGCCCCCCTACCAGCAAGGACAGCCAATCAATACCTTTCAGCCACAACCAGGATATCAACAGCCATACCCTCAACAGCCGTATACACAACAGCCGCAGACTATTATCGTAACCGAAAACCGAAGACATGAAGGCGTGTCAGACGAACAGTGCTGTTGCATCGCACTTCTGGGCGCCTGTTGTTTGGCCTGTTGTCTCGCAGACTCATAAACGACTGACTCTTAGTTACAAAATAGGTTTCAAATCTATTTATAAAATTCAAATCAAATGACATTTAATTAAAATTTTTATATCTAATAAAAAATCGATTTTTATTATTTTCCCTAAAAATCAATTACTAAACACTTCCTCAATATTCAAATGAATCGTTTCGACACATCCTCAGAGTAACACCAATTCAATAGATTTCGAAATTCAAGTGAAAAATCAATTGCAATCTCCAATTGAAAAATCAGATGAATTTTTGTGTTTTATGTCATTTTGCGATAAGAAACTGCCAAATGACTAATTAGTAATTACATTACCAGAGTAACAATCGATACAATAATCCAGGCAATCGATAAGAGCCAAATCCAATTGACAGCAGAAGAGTTAATCAAATTCCAAACCAAAAATATCTGAAAGTCTTCATAAAAATGATTTCGACATTGAATTTCATTGAAGCGAAACATTGAATGACTTAATCGTAACTAAAGTTTAGCCAAAAATATCAATAAAATCGTCAGAAATAGTAAAACCATTAGTCAATAGTCAATAACCCAATAACCCATATATTAGAGTAAATCTAAATATTTATTTAATCGAAACTACATTAAGAGATGCTATCAATAAATAGGAAGACTATTCTTTGATAGAATTTTTTCAAATGTCAGACAATTTTTTCAATGCTTTTATTGTATAAAAATGTGATATTCAGTACAATTTGAGCCCAAATTTAAGCTCAAAATCAGTAATCAGTTCATAAATTTGATTAAAAATTAAATACATTTGAAAATCAAGTGTCGATTCGATTAGAAAAATGACTAAAACTCAGATATAATTCACAGAAAGAAAAAAATGGCTATAATTTCAATTTCAATGGTTTTGTTTGAGAAATACAATCAATCGATTGAATAACAGAATTATATTTATTGCAGTCAATGGATAACAATAAGAGTCTTATTATTCAACTGATAATTAAGTAATTAATTAAATATAGCGTTAATTTTGGACCACTTTTACAGCTGTTTCAGTCATTTTACTACTGAATTACAATTAAATTATTATTAATTTGTTTTTAAAAAATAATCTCAAAAAACAATTTTTAATAAAATGTCGTTTCGTTTAAAAAAATAGAGAAAAAGCCAAACATTTTGCAAATAATTCTGAATAACAGACAGAGAGACAGACATACGGACAATGAGTGGTGTGTGAGAGGAAGGGGTGATCAGAACGAGACTACAATCAATTCATTAATAGTGAGTCAAATAAAAACGCAATTAATCTGACGATTGATTGAATATTAAGTCATTTCATTAAAATTCAATAAATAAGTGTAAAAAATATTCTGCAAATCAGATGTAAAGTTATATTCTGAGCAACAATTTTGTTAATAATAATCAATAAGTTTTAAAATTCAAATAAAATGTTTATTTGTATAAAAAATTTGAGTTTAATTTCGAGTCTTAAAGATTTACTTTTGCATTGATTTGTAATTTAGAAAAAGTTTTGTTTTTGTCGCGACTTTTGTCCAAAAAAGCTTCAGATAATAGATTTGGAAATAGTTTTCAATAAGTTTTTCAGTCTCTCAGCCCTTAGTTTCCAAACAAATCATTGAAATCACTATTGAATTGCTGTAAATCAAAAACCAATCAAACGATTCAAATGAGAAAATTGATTAAAAAAAGTAATTCAATGAAATTCTTATCAAATAATAAAAATTTAATTTTATTCTAAAATTTAAGAAAAAAAATTGATTTCTTTTTAAAGAAAAATAAACGCAAATCAGTGGAGATATTAATTAATTAAATGAATTTCAAATTAATTAAAGATTAAAAACCAAATGAATGACAGAATTGAACTCAAAAATCAATTTAAATACTGTTTCACTAAATCTTATAATAAATTTTTTTTATAAAACAAGTATTTAAAGAGGAATTCCTATCGATTTAATTGACGATTAAATTACTAGTTTATTGTTGTTTGCATTCTGGGGGCTTATCTCCACTACCGTTTCCTTTGCTCTTAAGGCCGGTCTTACCTTTCTTTTTGCCGGCATTCTTAGGGGGAGAATAGTCTTCGTCTGCATCTGAGTCTTCTTCGTCCTCTTCTTCATCGTCTTCCTCTTCATCCTCTTCTTCGTCGTAGTCGTCGAGCGCTTCTCCTGTGAAGAAGAGGACAGCCCTCGGAATAATCGACTGACGGATCACTTCTCCTATTTCCCAATCGGCCTGAAGTAAGGCATGAGTTTCGTCGTCCAAATCGTCTTCATTTTCGGGAACTAATCCATAAAAACATATCAATTATACGAAAACTACTCAACAGAACAGATGACAACCTTCGGGAGGATCAAAGAAATTGAAAAACGAGTCACTCTTAACGGTTTTGGTCACAGTCCTGACCTGTCCTTTAGATTTGTGCTTTTGTTTCTTAGTGACAGTCTTTTCGCAGACATTCTTCCCTTTCTTCCAATCGATTTTACATCTGATGGACACAAAAAAAACAGATTATAAGAAGTCGAGCAAAATGTGATCAATTTGTTTGATGCCATACCCCCTGCCCTTAACAATACAAATGCCGTCGTAACTCCACGGGTCCTCTAAATCTGCATCACATTTAAGGTCATACTCTTTGGTCAGAATTGTATTCTCGAAGTATTCGTTGGGTTCGAATTCAAACTCCAGTTTAAAGCCCTAAACAAACACATAATGAGGGGAACGGTAGGCAAACAGCTATCGATTATACCGGAGGGTCTTTGTTGAGGATAACCCGGAGGTCTTTGAGATGTGTGAGAATGGGTTCGTCGTGTTCTTGAATATTCTCATTAATTATTTCTACGTTTTTGAAAATAGTTAACCAAAACTCAGGGATTCCTTTAGTGGCCTTTTCCTCTTCCGTGTCCTCCTTTTTGGGTTTTTCTTCTTTCACTTCATTGTCTTCTTCTTCGTCCTCGTCTTCTGAGGGATAGTTAGCCTCTTCATCGTTGGGCTCATACTCTCCGCTAACGATTTTAGACCTCTTCTCATATAACGGTTCGTATCGGAGGCCGTACTTCACTTCCAATTCGTGGACTTCTTTGAAGAACTCGCCTTCGATTTTGATTCTTTCGATTTGGATGTTCTTAAGAGCTTTGACTCTCCTTTTGACCACATTTGGGAGAGTGTCGTAATAACCGGAAGGCATTCCCACCATTCCGGCCAACTGTGACTGCATTGCGGCCAACACTTCCGGGTTATTCATAACCGATGCGGTCAGAGCTCCGACTGTTCCCAAAAAATTGATTCACCGGTTATTAAAAGAATAATCAAAAGGCGATTGTCTTAAGACTTACGCTTCTTCTCATCAACAGCTCCGGACTCGACATCGAGTGCCGTCGAGTTCTCCACTACTTGTCCTCTGAAGAGACGGAAATGGAATCAATTAATTGATGATAAAATTGATGGATAACTCACTTTTTATCGGCCATCGGATCGCTATTTCTCTAAAAATCAATTCAAACGACAACCAAATGATCGACAACTCGTCTGTTGAGACAATTCAGACAAAAATTGAGTACAAATGGCAATAAATGTCAACAAATGATATATCAATGGCTGACAAACGGCTGACAAACACGTGAAGTGATCGCCGACTGAGACTGAGTCGAGAAATCAAATTAAACTAAACCTCAAGACTATTGTCAATCGTAACCATCGATGGAAACGTTTAAAATTAAAATCAAAGATCAAATACAAATCAAAAATAAAATCAAAATATAATTAAAAATTTAAATTAAATGCAAATTAAATGAAATGTAATGAAAATAATTTGTTCAGTGATTTTGAATACCTTTTGAATGGATGGCGAGACTCACAAAACACTCAATGAATGCAATCAATGACTGAAACACAGAAACACTTCAATCAAAAGCACAACAATTCAAACGGAAATCGGAAACCACTTTTCAATCACAGGTTTCAAAGATAGACCATAAATAACGTTATGACTAATAATAGACTCAATTTTAGACTCAAATCATTTGAATCTCAGCACAGAATAAGTTCATTCATATGAGACATCTCTGACTAATCGCTGAATAAATTCTGATTGAATTTTGTTTATTTAACCTTGATCACTGATCACTCAATAATCAATAATGAATTTGATTATTAACTTTGCCCTATGATCGTTCGATATATGATCCAGGACAATTATCAGATTGGTTTCCAGTTGAAAGATTAATAAACTTTAGTCTCTTAATAATAAAAAGTTTAAACTTTGAATATGAGACGATATGATGTGACAATGAATTAATACATGCTGTAACCATGCTCATTACAATTTATATGACTCATCGAGCAACATTTCACTAAAAGTTCACTATTTCTACTAAAAGTTTGACTAAAATTAAGTAATTCATTCATATTTAGGAGAAATAAAACCAATTAATCATACCTTGATGGTATTACCTTGATGGTGTTCTAGATTTGTATAAAAATCTAGCAAAAGTATCATTAGCAAGATCCAATTATCATTATTGAAAAAAAAGATAATTCAATTGAGAGGTTAAATACTTCTTTAATTATGATTTATTGAAACGAATACAAAATGAAATACAAATAATAGCCATAAATGTCATCAAAATTAACAAAAGTAACTGAAATTAGATTTTGGGCCAAATTTTTATATTAATTAACATTTATTTGACGACAAGTCTTAAGTCGAGAAACAAAATCTAAATATAACTAAAAGTGATTTTAAGGTTTTCCGGAAAACTGAGTGTCTCTCCCAAACTGCTTATAGGACCGCATCTGATGTCATAGAGTCGGACAAAGAGGGGCCGAATCGGTTGTTGTGTCGCCATTTTGACCAAATTGTCGAGAATTGCATTCAAATAATTTGTGTTTATTATCTGAAAACAATTGACTTCAAAGAACTGTATTTGTTTCAAATGACGGAAGTATGAGGAATGACACAAATCTATGGATTCGTCCAAAACTATTGACCGCAAAGTCTTCACTTCCGATAAATACTTATAACAGAGTTTAGCGCAAATGCATCGATAGGCGATTCTCGAACCACACCCGCAGACGAACAATCCCTTTAGGTATAAGTGCTTCAAATTGGGGAACAGTTGATCCCAAGCGAAGAAAAAATGTGGTTTCAACAGAACGTACGATAACTTCAGTGATTGTAGAGAAGTAAACGATTCGACACCCATTGCAATGAATTTGAGATCATTATAATAATAGAGGGGAGGAGTGAATCGACCCCCTGTCTCATGAAGACCAGACGGATTACAACTAAATGTCTTCAGATTCTTCAGTTCTGCGATCATTGCCATCGATTTTGGGCTTAGAGTCCAGTGATTGAACGAAAATGACCTCAAATTCCGTAGATTTTTGCAAATTAGTTCGAAGACCAGGTTTTGATCAACTCTTTTGCCCATCGATTGAAAATCAATGTCCAGTTGTTTCAGATGTTTTCCATTTCCATCGATAAGAGCCAACACTTCGTCTTCATATAAAACTTCACAATAAGTGATCCGAAGTTTGACCAGATTTGGACCCAAAGCTTTGAAAACGTCTTCGAGTGATCTTCGCGGGGATACAATTGTCAGCTCTTGGAGTCGATCCAATTTTGTGAGCAAATCGGCCAAAACTTTACTATAGATTTGATGGTTTCTTCGGCACTCGATCTCCAATGAGACCAAATTGTTGGACAGTCTGTCGCCGATTGCCATCCAATCGAAGGTATAATAATTGCATCGATAGTCGACTAATGAAAGCGAAGATATCTTTGGGAAGCGTTGGAAAAGCCATTCGAGCATTTGATTAGTGATTCTGATATTATTGTTGAACTCCAAACGTTTTATTTGTCGAAATTTGTTCAACACTTCGACCAAACAGTGGTTGTCGTCATTGAAATTGAATCCAATTTTGTTTATATCGATTCGATTTCTTCGCTTATTATTGACCCAAATGTCAGTGTCTTTGCCATAACTGTCAACAAATTGAATGCATTCCTCTTTGGCCAGACTCTCATCGATGGATGTCTTAAACTTACGGTTGACTTCTCTTAAGACAAGTTTTTCAGTCAAAGACAGAGAGGAGACAATCGTTTGGATTAATGGATCACTTAATGTCTCAAAAGAACTCCGATTTTCATTGATTTTGCGTTTCTTTTGTCTTATATTTTGGTTACAATCGATAATAATCTCCTCTTCAGATGAATTCGCCATAACTTTAATGACAATAATTTTGAGACAAATGTCGTCAAAGTTTGTGTTGTTTTTAATATAAATGAGTCAAAGAGTGAATGACTTCTCAATTGAGTCAATCATTCATTGCTTTCAAACAATAAAAACGATTTCAAATGATTTCGTGAAATCCAATCACAATATCCTATTGATATCCAATGAGTCTATTATAGGCTATCAATCGTTTCTCTCATTTCACTCTTTTTAACATTTGTCTCATTTCTCATAAAATTCTGGAAATTTTATTCAAAACTTATTATTAATTGAAATAATTTAATTCAAAAGAGAATATCGTATTCTTATGAAAACTAAGTGTTGGCTTTTTCAAAAATTTGCACAAGGTATTGCATAAGGTATTGCACAAAGTAATTTAGGCTCAGAATAGTTTTAATAACATTGTCGGCCAATAAAAACTACAAATCGCTAACAAAAACAATGGGAACATAATTCTAGAGACGGCATCGATTTTCATGGGAAGGTATTCCGGTTTGTCTGCAGTCGTCGGAACTGACGTTAAGTACTCGAATGCCTTCCAAAACCACGAAAAGCAAAGATTGGACTCTTTTTCAGTGACAGGTTCCCCAACATCTTCAGTGAAAGCATTTCTCAATACTCTAATCTTGGGATCGGAGGCAATGGTCATCATCTTTGCGTAAGGATTCATCTTTTGCTATATTGAAATATGAATCATAAAGAATAAGCAAGGGACTATTCAAAATAGTACCAAATAATGATCTTCTTGTTGCCTGACATTCGATAGTCTTTGTCTCCGTTTGTTATCAGAATTCTTGCGAAAGTGTTTGAGAACATTCATCGCCCGTTCCTTTAGCTTCTGGTTGTGCTGCTGGTGATGATAAACGAAGTCAACGAGAGTGCACTGAACCATCTGAGCCGAGACAAACACCATACACATTATCATCCATTTGTCAGTTTCCTAGGTATCAGATCCCAAGAAATTTTTGATAAAGCGATTAATAAAATATTTGATTGGCGTTTGACTAACCGTTATATACGAAGTCGGAGGTAAGGAATGTCTGACGTCATTGAATTGCGTGACTAAAGCCAAGAGCGCTGTTATGCCGATCGTCACCCTTTCCGATGTTGAGTTGAGTCCCAACCAAAACGTACAGAAAGTGATCACAACTATCAAAATGCTAGGGGTATAGACTCCGACCATCTTATTGGCCAGTTTTCGGTCAAATTGAATGACAACTTTGAGCAATGAATACGTCTCTAGCCAACATACCAAGGTACAATCAAATGATCAAGATAAATAAAATTGTTCATTAAATACTGAATACCGTTAAATAGTTTAGTTGTTGTGTTTTCAGTCCCTATCTTGTATTCGTGTTCCAAGAGCTTTATTTCAGGATTAGTTTCTATTGTGGTTTTAGCCCAGGACAGAACTATCTTCTCTGTGTTAAATGCAACTAGCAAGTTCAATAGGATTCAATTATTCTTTGCATTTGAAATTGAGCAAGGTTAAACATACAACTTCTTAACTGAATGCTACAGATTTGAGTATCGATAGGCGCGTCGTGAAAATCCATAGGACAGGACACTCGGGCGGCAAATCTGGCCAAATACTCCATCTTGCAAATTTCTTTATATTCTTCAATATAACAAAATTATTGAAAATTTCACTTAAAATGTGTTTAACAAACCTTTAGTCGCGTTTTCAAAGTAAATAAGTAGTAAAGTTGTGTCAATCACTTGCGACTGTTGGTGAATGTCTTTGGCGTTGGCTATCATTATGTCCGGTAACCAAAACAAGTTGAAGTGGTCCTTAGAAATCGGAAGTTTATTATCCAAGTTCTTATTTTCCAGCGAAATATTCCTGCCTTTCAGTGAATTTTTATACCCCTTGCAGTCACTCTCAACGACAGTCCACTCTTGCATATAATAAAAATCTACGATGAAATCCTATAAAATAAAGACCCAGAGCTAAAAAGATCAAGTTCATTTAATGATATGTAAGATCTACCATGTCAACATCTGATATAGAGTTGATGTCATCCACGAAAAAAGTCATATTTATTACCAATGCATTTTTATTATCTAATTTAATATTGAAAATGTTAAATCATAATCACTTTTCAAAGTATACTAACAAGTGGGGAGTCGTTTGATTTGTTCCTTATCCACTTGCAATTCATCTGCGGTGTGGGGAACTGTTTCAGAGATGAAGACATATAACAGAATAAATGAAATAAAGACAAACCAAAATTGATTTGGAGAGTCTGACCTTCATTTGTGTCATTTTGTGGGATATCTTTCAACTCTTTTGATTTTTCGTTATAAGCCTTTTCCAAGAGTTCCCACGAAATGCAAGAATTGGATTCACTTTTCGTCACATAATTTGCAATAATTAATAGTCTCAACAATAATGAGACAAATAATATGTCTTTAATTAACGTTAGTTTCGACATTTCGTGTGAACCAAAACCTGTAAACTATTGTCAAAATCCAATTTCAATTTGAGTCAGAGATCAGACTCAGAATATTCTGTGCCATAAATACGACTACTTTTTATTGATTTGAAAACAAAATTCTTTATAAAATACCTCAAAAATGTCACTAAAATAAGGAAACAAAAGTTCTGGAAAAGTTTTATAGAAAATCAATTGAATAGTTTGCATGTTAATAATTAAATTAATAATTAATAATAAATCAGAGTGTGCCAAGATCAATTGTTTTTGAGCCAAATGTCATAAAAACTTGTTTACAGACTCTTATAATTATCCCTTTGCGTGACAAAAGCATATAATAAAATGACATTTTGTCAAATTCTGGTTAAATATTACCTTACAGCGGAAAATTTATTAAATTAACTTGTCTATTTTATTGTTTAATAGCTAACTATAACACTAAGTCCAGACAATTCACGCGAATAGAGAAAACAAAATTTAATTATTAAATAAAATTTAATAAAAATTTCAAAACCAAACGAATTAATCACTAATTGAGACAAAAATGAGAATCAAATTAAAACTTTTGAATTCGACGACAAAACAGACCAAACAAATGGACAAAATCAGAAGCAGTTCCACAAAATCCAGGGCTGAAGAGAGTTATGATCTGAGGAACACCTCTTCTCTCGTCAATATATACGACGCCTCCGTTTTTCTGAAGACAACTCTGAATGACGTGAGATATCGTTCGGCCCAACAGTTTGTAACTGAGATAGTGTCGGACCCGCCGTCGATACTCAACTCATACATCTGTGTCAACATTATTGTCAGCCAATTGGAGTTCCACCGGAACTACTTATCTGCCATTCATATAGTATTCCTCTACTATTGGGATGTCGTCAGAAAAGACAATATAATTAACAAAGTTTTGGTCGATTTGTGTAACACTTTTGAAAGTCAGACCAATTTTGTCAGAGAAATGATAGTCAGAGCAGACAAATGCCTCAATAGAATTGAAAAGGAAATGACTTTCATCTCCAGGACTATAAAAATGGCAAACATTACGATCTGGAGATATAGTGAAGAATTAAACCAAATAAAGCACTGGTCTTACGATCAATAATAATAATTTCATCGATTAATAGATTAATAAAAGACTTTTGAATATAAGACTTATTTTTCTAGACTTCAAATCAATGTATTTAATAATTGAGTCGAAAAAATAAAAAAAAAACTCTTCTAAAAACGTCTCAATTCTTGTCTTAAATTACTTGAAAAGCAAAATATGTGTCAAATAATTGTTTAAATTCTAAAATAGTTTTATGATTCAAGTTATTAAAGTTTCAATTTTTTATTGACTTATTTTAAACTATTGATTATTTCTCAAACATTTGTCGGATTCACTACTAGACTACGAAAGCCCTTAAGTAAGATACAAAATAAGGCAAATTAAAAACTTATGTAAATCTTTGAGAAAACTTTTGTTTAATTTTAAAACTTTTTATTTCCAAAAGTTTTACAAATCGATATCAAAACTAATTTTATTTCAAAATTTTAGAATTGGTTTACAAGTGTTTTGTTAACCAGACCCTGGTTGTCTTGGTCAATTGAGTTTGACAAACAAGCAACATTTATTTTCTAGTAATTGATTTCTTTTCGATTTGTGACTAAAATGAAGATTTTTATTCGAAATATTCATTGATTTTCATTACAATTGAAACAGAATTTATACTTTAAATGACTTTCTATTTAAGTATTGATTAACTTAAAAGAATTTCTCAGAAATTAATCAAATGATTATCAAAAAAAAAAATTCCAATTGGTTTGAGTGGAAGGTCTACTATATGTGTGTCTGTGTTATGTCTGTTCCTCTTTGAATGCCTCCTCAATCTCTTTAATTCTTCGCTCCATTTCGTCCTTTTCTTTTCGATTCTTTCCTTTTTCTAATTTAGTTCTCTCTTCGGGCGTCAAATCGGGCTTTACTTTAGTGACGACTCCCGTTGCGATCGTTTTCTCCCGATCTCTGAGTGTGAACCGACTGCCCTGTTCTAAGATCATCGGACGTAAGAACTAAGGGTTTACCCCAAAAGACATATTAAGTATTTGTAACTCAATTTCAGACAAACCTTCATCGAAACGGCAGAGTCTTCACCGGAAAGCATCATATCCTTGTCCTTAGCGATGACCTCTACGGCACAGTCCCAAGTCTTGCAGAACATCATTGCTCTCTGAGTGTTGAGGAAAGGCCTTATAGACCCCCCCTCTTCTTTCTTCAACATATATATCTGTGCCTCGATATTGTCGGCCGGTTTGAAAGTTCCCGGCTTTCCGATAGCCATTCCTCTGCGGACCTGATCTCGTTTGAGGCCACGAAGGAGTGCCCCCAAGTTATCGCCCGCCACCGCCTCTTCTAAAGTCTTTTTGAACATTTCAATACCAGTTATAACCGTTTTGTGGGCCCTTCCGTACCCCAATACTTCGCATTCGGTGTTCTTCTTGAGTTTACCCCTATCCAGTCGTCCGGTGACTACCGTTCCTCTGCCCTGAATGCCATAGACGTGTTCGATAGGCATCAGAAAAGGTTTATCGATGTCTCGAACGGGAAGTTTGAGGTGTTTGTCGACAGTGTCTAACAGTTTTAAAATGGAATCCCTCCCTATTTCGGGCTTTTTTCCCTCCATAGCGGCCAACGCCGACCCGAAAACGAATGGCACTTCATCTCCTTTATAGCCGATTTCGGTGAGGAGTTCCCTTAACTCCATTTCAACCAATTCTAACATCTCTTTGTCCGCTGCGTCCACTTTATTCACATAAACGACGATATCTTCGATTCCTATTTGTTTCGCTAAAGTCAAGTGTTCTCTGGTCTGAGGCATCGCTCCGTCGGTAGCGGCGACCACAAGAATAGCCCCTTCCATCTGATTGGCTCCGGTTATCATATTCTTGATGTAATCCGCGTGTCCGGGACAGTCCATATGAGCGTAATGGCGCTCATCTGTCGAGTACTCCACGTGTGCTGTCATTCAATAATAATTATAAAATTAAAGACAAAAAGTGGACAGACATTAGACAGACCTGTGTTTATAGTGATACCCCTTTTCCTTTCTTCGGGTGCGTTATCTATTTCATCGTATTCTTTGATTTTCGCTAATTTTCTTTCGGCCAACACTCTAGTAATGGCAGATGTGAGAGTAGTCTTACCATGGTCAACGTGACCTATGGTACCGATATTCATATGGGGTTTATCTCTTTTATATGTTTTGGGTCCGCCCGGCATCGGAGGGCCGGCAGACAGACATCGCATAGATTGACATCCGATCACCAAATTTCTCGTCAGTGGACTCGCGTTCAGACCATATCTTAAATATAATAGCGTTGAAGACATCGCTTCCAATCAGTCAATCGTTTTCTATGAATGGCTCTGAAAAGCGAAGAATCAAAACAAAGATTACATCAGATTTTTGGCCAAATTTTTATTAAACAATTTGAAAATATTAACGAAATTCATTGACATTAAGATCTAACAGACAATTGTCTCAACTGTTGATCAAAATATTGGTAAAAATCAAAGACTTATTTGAAGACAAACTCACCGTTTATTAGATTTTCAAATAATTGTAAACAAAAATCCAGAAAACATACCGTAAGTCAAGTAATTGTTTTACTCAAGAGATGTCGCCGTCGTCTCAATAAAAACATTTCAATAATACCATTACTGCCATCACTGCCCACATAATGAGCCCCTCCTGGGGTTAGATAAGGGAAGGCGGGGTTATATCAATAGGTTATTCACCTTTGAAGTGCTTGGTATGACTCTCCTTCCTATCCATCTCTCTTTTGTATCAAATTCAGAGCCATTTTATCGATTTTCTATCAAATAATTAAACAATAGGTTTAGGGCTGTCCTCAAGCGGTTAGCAGAACAGCTCAGCCCATGAGAACAGGTTTATGAGCAAGGTATTATTCTAATTATAATAACATGGTATAAAACTACATTAAATTATAAATTCTTAACTATAATCACAATATTCATAACTGAATGAAATATGATCTGAATATCAATTGAATGAATAGATTTTCAATAGATTTCATTTTAATATAAGCTTTTATTAGACAAAAGTTTTTTGTTTTAAAATTTAAATTAATTTTTTAAATATTTTTATTAATAAATATTAAATAATTTTTAGATTATTTTCAATGGATTTACAAAATTGTTGTCAATTATTTGTTTTTCGTCTAAATTCATAACAAATTTATTAAATATTTTCATTAATTGATTAGTTTTTAAACAAAATTATGATTAAATTTACCAAAAAATAAATTATAAGTCATTTAATTCACTAAAAAACTCAATAATTATTCTAAAAAAGTTCAAAAATATATGACTCAAAAACAATTGGGTTTCGGAGGAAATCCCAAAACTAATGCGGAATTCGGTTAAAGAAACTGAACTTAAGTTCAATTCTGTGGCAAAAAATGCAAACAAATGAATACTAAACCACTTTCTAAGGTATAAATCATTGTTAAGTACAGCTATTTTTGTGGAATACTTTTCAGCGGAAATCAGAGGTTTTAACGTAATTTAAGAATTGACTTAAAGATAATAAACAATTGGTTTCATAAATAAATAAAATTTGTTTGAATCGGATATCAAATAGAAATAGATTTGAAAATTTGAGAAAAGAGTTAAAAAGAGGGAAATATTCACAATTGGATCACTTGTTGAGAGACAATAAGGTCTTTGTGGACAGTGTTCTCATGTCGTCTCAACTTATCCTTAACTATAAAACTTTTGCCGCAGTTCTCGATCTGACAAATAAAGGGCTTCGTATTTGTGTGGCGCCTGATATGGATCTGCAGTTTATTTCTGTACTTCGAGGCGTAATTACAATTAGGGAAATGGCAAGAGTGGAGCCGAACCCCCGAATGCATCTTCGAGTGGCGCAACAGCTCTATGGCAGTGGCGAACAGCGCTCCACAGCCCGTCCACTGACATTGAAAAGTCTTATCTCCCAAATGCTTCTGCGAGTGAGAGGCCAGGGCTACGGCACTTATGGCCGTATAGTAACAGTTGGGATATTCGCAACGGAATGTCTGTTCTCCCGTATGACACGTCATATGGAGCTTAAGGTTTTGTTTTTTGTTGAACTTGGCTTCACATCCACTCCATTGGCATTTGTACGGACGCTCTCCCATATGTCTGTATACGTGTTGAGTGATGTAACTGCTCTTCTGTGTACTGAATCCGCACTCAGAGGTGTTCCCACCCGTCCATTTGCAGACGTAGTAATTGCCATCACTTCCGCCGACTTTTGTCACATACTGTTCCACATTTTTGATGGACAGTACGCCGGGAAAGGAATCATCCGTCGAATGTTTGGGTCGTAGTATTGTTTGCCGTAAGCTTTGGTGAGGAACAATAATTTCGGTGAACGTCGAGTCCCTGTCCTCTGACGTACAGTTGAAGTTGACGTAAGAGTCTTCGGACTCATCGATGATCACTTGAGGCACTAATAGATCCATTTCTTGGACGTCATTCGAGTTATTGTCTTCCGATTGATTTATATTCTGTTCAAAAGTCACTTCATTTGAGTCCTTTTCGTTGGAATCATTCAAAACATGATTTTCTTCGAAATTATTTGACTTTTCATTTAAACTAAAAGATTGGTTTGAAATCATTTCAGTCTTCAGTTCAATACTATTGTCGATCACTTCATTTGTTTTCTCCCCATTTGGAGATAATGTCTGAAGAAAGTTAAGAAATGCTATCTTCTGGTCAGTCATAGTCTTCTCCAAATGTTTCTTCGCGTGAATCGATTTGTGGTCCTTTAGTTTCCACGAATCGGTGAACTTCTTATCGCATTCATCGCAACCATAGGGACGTTCACCTGAGGGGACAGACATACGCACTATTTAATGAAAAATTCAAAGAGAAAGTCAGTAATCAATTACCGGTATGAGAGCGGACGTGTCGGACCAAATGGTTGGACTTATTTGAGCCATAGTTACAACCGGACCACTTGCAGAAGTAAAACGTTATTCCATTCACTTTCCGTCTCTCAACATATTGTTCAACATTTTTGATGGACATCACGACATCCGTCGGAGACTTTTGTCGAACAGAAGTCTTGTCGTAATTCTCAGGAAACGGAAGTGTCGGCAGAAGCGGAAGTGGAGGCGAACGAAGACTTTCGATAAGGATTTTGTGCGGATTTGGTGTATAAAACGTCGGCTGATCTTTGACTTGAGTAGAATCCCTATTAATTGGAGTTATAGACACAGAAGTGCTGACAGTTGTTGAGGTGACGCTGGCGTTGAGGCCAGAGTTGTGGCACAACTGATGGTCTCTTAGTTTCCAAATGTCGGTAAACTTTTTGCCACAACCGGCGAAATCACAAACTTCTTTGCGTTCGTTGGTATGGGATGTGATATGTCTGACCAAATGATTGCTTTTATTTGAATTATAGGAACAGTTGGGCCACTGACAGAAATAACGAGTTATGCCATCGATTTTTCTTCGCTCCACAAACTGTTCCACACTTTTTATAGACATCACAACTTTTTTTGGACTCAAGAGTTGAACAGTTTGTGCGTCGCTTACGTTGAAAGTCATTCTATTCATCGAAAGCATCGATTGGTTGACGCCATTGACGGTCACCATTGGCGGCACCCAATCCTTAGTCTCTCTAATGATTATCTTATTATCATTTTTGTCGTCACTTTTTTTCGTATCGAATATCAAATTCATTGAATTCTTGTTATTGTTTCCGACGGTTGTAATAAGTTTTCTGTAATGAGTCAATTGATGTTCTTTTAGTTTATATGCTTCGGTAAAACTCTTGCCACAGTCGGGCCATTCGCACTGAAACGGTCGGACACCGTACTGATGGACAGACCGAAGATGACGGATCAGGTGCTGGTTCTTAATACTGCCGTAACTGCAGTCACCCCCGAATTTACACAAATACCAGACTTTTCCATCTTTTGTAGTCCTTTCTATGAACTGTTGGATAGCATTCAAGTCGTCCGGCACTGAAGTCTGCACTGGAGTCGGTTCACTGCTCTTCACATTTGAATCGATATCATTATAAATGAGTTCCGGTATAAACATATTGTGATCAGAGCTGTCGTCCCCTATATTTAAGTCTTTAGTTTGAAGATTAAGCTCTGGTTTGACATCGATTTCGATATCAATGGGTTCACAAATAGTTGCGTTTGTGTTAAGCATTTCCACGAATTGATTCAAATTGTTATCACTTTTTGGTTCCGCAGAAAGAATCGATTTATTCATTGAAATCAGTTTCTTGTTATGGCTTAAGATGTGGTCCTTCCGTTTCCACGAATCGGTAAATTTTTTGCCACAATTGGGCCAATCGCAGGCATACGGACTACAGTGGGGGACAACCACTCAATTATTAATCAAATTTTATTTGGTTTTATGCAAATTGTAATACCGTTCGCCGGTGTGTCCTCTAATGTGTCTGACCTATGCATAGATTACAAGGTATTTATTTTTAGTGTTTGTGCAGAAAATAATTGGCAAAAATATTGACTAAAATTTATGCAAAAATTTAAATAATAACCAGAAATCAAAACGAGAGCCGACACACAGGTTGTCAGACCCACTCCCGGATATATTTTGCAACAAATGTCCTTCACTTTTGAATATCAGATTTGACTCAAAAGGTAGAGACAGTCGTCAGGAATAGAGAGGCGACAACAGATCGCAATGAACGGCCCCTTCGACCCCGAGTGGCTTAGGAGGTGCTCACTAATGGAATATAGGGGTTGAGCCCATTCCCAGTCAGTTACAGGAAAACTCATTTAGTTTTTCCACTGAAACCAGTGGTGAATGGAATTGAAGGGAAGTACGACTTAATGCTCAAACTCAAGGGATATTTAGGGAGTTTCCCAGTCGAGGGTGTTTTGGGCTGAACCCACCTGAGACTGAGACTCACCACATATCAGACTCACAATAAACTATAATTGCAATCAATTCCTTCCCTTTATATTCTCCTACACTTAAATCGATTTCTATATAAGATTTGATCCAATTTTTCAGTCAATTATTGTTTTGTCGATAAGAATAAGAATATTATTGTTTTTCAGAACAGAATTTGAGTTAAGAATAATATAATTATTAAGTAATTTATTGAAACGATTTTTTTACACTTGTGTCGCAACAAATCAATTGCTATATAAACTAAAGGCAAACCCGCTTTTCGCTCAGCCATAGCTGCGGGGGTTCTCCTCAGCACAGGATTCCTGGAATATAAGGAGGGGTCACATACTGTGCGTCTGTGCCTCAAACTGTGCCTACATTTTGGGGCTCTTTCTGTGGGTTTTGATTGAAAAAAATGTCGAAAAATGAGTTCTTTTTCCCTCAAAACTCAAAATTGAGGAAAAATTTGTCGAAAAAATAATTTTAAAAAAATTTCAAAAAAGAGGTTTCACTCAGAAATCAGTTTTGATTTTTGTCACAAAAATAAATACAAAAAACAATTATTAAAAGGGATTCGTTTTGTGGTATCACATAATTGGGTCAGACTTTAATTTAGAACAACTTTTCAAGTAGTGAGTGGTCGGGCGGTTAGCGCACAGGGAGGAGGAGGAGGACAGACACCCAAAGAAACAGATAACGAGAACAGAGAAAAATTTGGCAAAAGATTTCAGACATAAATACTTTAAATAATTGTACGAAAAAATGGATCAAATGTTTGACAAAATAACAGATAATTGGTTCTAAAGATGAGATAATTTGTTTACCAAATGGTTTGACTTATTTGATCCATAATTACAATTGTTCCAGAGGCAGTAATACCAAGTTATTCCATTGATTTTCCTCCGCTCCACATATTGTTCAACATTTTTGATGCCGTCGTACTGTTGTCCGACACTCTTCGATGACTTCTGACCCGTCGGCGACGTTAACGCCTTCTTCTGATGGCATTTGTCGACAATTAATTCATTTCCGTTGAGTTGTTGTCTGACTGTCAGACTGTCTGAAGACATATCTGTTGTGTTGACAATCGTTTGGCCGACAATCCGGTTATTATTGAGTTTCTTATTAATCAGGTTTTGGTTCGGAACCAGATTTATGTCGAACTTGTTTTTAGAGACTTCTTCTTCCACTTCCTTACCATTGATCTGATCCGCAAATAAATGGATATTTGTGTTGAAATCACTGCTATTTTCTAACTTTATTTCCCAATCAGTGTTTTGACGCTTAATGTCATACAATTCACTGATCAAAGAGTTATTGTTATCCATTATTAAGACATTTAAGACATTTGTTTAACTAATTTAAGAATAGATTTTGGTTTTTGACATTTGATTCACTCAATTGAATGAATGAATACAAAACCAAAAACACATAAGAATTGCATTCAATTGAAAATGTTTTTCAATGTTTGAGTCAAGCGTTCAGTCAATCAATTCATTCATTTTTAAGGCGTTACGAACTGTGGCCTCAAAATAGGGAACGAATAAACATTTACTCCAAAAGCCTCCAAACTTTCCACTGAAGGGGAGGTTTATTCCCTTTCATTACACCTTCTGTTCGCCAGTTTTTTACTCATTTTAAAAACATTTCTCAATTTTTTTACCAAAAATATTAGTTATAAAAAAGTGAACAAGTACATCTTTCACCACAACTTTCCAAATGCACCTAATTGTTTACCTAGCTTAAAATTTTCAACTTGAAAAGAGTTTCCATATCCAGAAAAAGTGACCAAAAAATTAAATTAACAAAATATAATCAAAATATTAGAAGAGAACTAACTAACTAACTAACTAACTAGGTTCTTTATTAAGTAATTATATTACTTTTCAAAAATTAATCGAATTTTGCTTTCGATAAGTGATTGACATTTATATCAATTGTTTGAAATAATTTTGAATTATAGCTTAAAATTTGAACTCATTTTCTAAATCTCCAAAAAATCGGTCACTATTTTGGGGCAGAGTATTGCAATCGTCACTCTTTCCACTTAGTAATCGGTCAGAATCTGACCAAGATGCTTAATAAATCAATTATATTAGTGATCTTGCTCATTTTCACTCATATTAACACTTTTCCAATTATTTTAGAGAAAATATATATTTGGAAATATGGGGTAAAAAGTATTCTATTGATTGTAAATAAGTTCAAATAATTAATTTATAATTAATTTAAAGGATCCAAAGTTTCTTTACCCGTATATCAATAATATACCTCAAGAAAGGTGGAGACGAATACAGTACCGGAAGGTTGGCTCTTATGTATGGCTTAGACAGAGATTTCCATTCTTCTGGTGAAAGACATTCCTATTTTGAAATCCCAACAAATTTTATGTCAAATAATTGTTTCAAACATTAATTATCGATAAACGAAAGAATCAAAACTCAAATTATTGTCAAATAAATCATTTCCAGAGTTCAGTCAATAAACGATTAATTATTTAAAATTAATTTTTATTCAAAGCTTTAATCGAAAAAAATTCATAAAAAAATGTAAATATTGTGCCAATAATTGGCACAAAAAAAACTTGATTTTAAAACAATAAAACTAATAATCATTTTGTGAACACAATTATAAAAATAAAGACCAAATCATTGGTCGGAATAAAAACTCATTAAAAGTCTGCAAAACTCAATAAAAATTAAAATATTTTTATATGTTTTTCAAATTAAGATTAATATCGATTCTAAGGGAAAACAAATGGTTTTTTGAGCGTAATATATATTTTTGTCCATCGGATCAAATGATTTTGTTCTTGAGATCAACGATAATAAAAAAAACTTAGCTATCAATCAATTGTTCGTAAAATGTGAGACAAATATTTGCAGGTATTCAACAATTATTAATATCTTTTGTGTCTATTTTTGTGCATATTTAGAGCGGTTCGGCTCTCAGTCTTGAACTCACAGAAGGGAAACCCACACCGAAAAGACTTGAGTCTCGTGTGAATCATCTGATGGTTGTCCAGAAGCTGTTTACTGACGAAACTGGCGTTACATTTGTTCCAATCGCAAGTGAAGTGTCGTATGTTTTGGTGTTTTCTCACGTGATTTAAGACCTCATTCTTAAGACTGGATCTGAATTTGCATTGACGTGGATTCCAAGTGCAGACAAACCATAACTTCTTGTTATATCTTCGCGTCACGACATAACGTTTCGCTTCATCGATGGTATTGTACTCTTCCTCCTCATCGTTGTTAGTGTTTTCGTAAAACTTTCGATTCTCTTCTTCTGCCTCCTCTTCATGTGAAGTGATACGACTTCTGTTCCCTTTGCGAAGGGGTTCCGGTTCTTCGAAATCTTCGAAGTCTTCCTGAAAGTCAATATATCTCTTATTTTTCTTTACGCTTCTCTTCGGAAGAGTTCGTCTTTCGATGGAATTGTTTTTTTGTTCAACAGATGGACTGATGACAACCTTTCCATTTACAAAACTGGGCTTAAAAATTCTGATCCGAATATTATCACTCATTTTTGTTGTGGAAGACTCTTCTACCGGCACTTCTTCCTGATGTCTGTCCTCAATTTCTTCGGTCTCTTCTTCTTCAGGTTTTTGCGACTCTTCATCATTGCTGTCGTCATCTCTGGGCGGAGACGAGTGCTGTCGCATTCGTTTCTGATTTCTGCCACCATTTAAGACAATCTTAGCTTTCAATCCGTGGTGTGTTCTCAAGTGGTTCTTCAGATTACAAGCAATTGTGAAGAGTTTATCGCAATAAAGACAACGGAAGGGCTTAACACCTGTCGTGGAGACAATCAATGAGGGGTCAGATATTCCACTTGAAAGGGAAATACCTAAATGTGATCGGATGTGGTTAACCATAGCTCCCGACCATTTGGAACCGTAGTTACAAACATTTCGTTTATTGGGTGGAAGTCCTTTGGAAGACCATTTGCAGAGATGCCATACTTTACCATTCTTTCTGGTGGTGTAAACATATTGTCTGACGCTTTCAATACTTGTCTCAACGCTTTCCATCTCATAAACACCTTTCGCGGGAATCAGTCGCGGTTTTGTCTGATCCAACTCTTCCTCCTCTTCTGAACCGCCATTTGTGTCAATCCCTTCTTCTTCTTCTTCTTCGGGCATCTCTTCTTCGTTGCCATCGAAACAGTCGAATATCTGAATGACTTCAGAGGAGTCTTCGACTTTAATCTGTTGTCGACTATTGACACCATTTTCTTTAGATTTGTCTTCAATTGAAATGTTGTTATCGTTTGAGTTATTTAGACTCAAAAGTGTTATTCCATTGACTTTACAGATAATTGTCTGACAATTCATTTGTTTCGACATATTTTTCATATACAATATGTGCAAAATCTGAACGAAATTAATAGAAAAACATAAAATCTTTTGTTTGTTTTTAATCCTTAATAAGAGACAAACAAAAGTCCAATAAATGTATTGAAATCACATTTCAATGAATAATGTCTTTCAATATGAGACTCAACTTTGGTTTCCATAGAAACAAATAATAAGAAGTTTTGCCTCAATTTTAAAAGTCTTTTAAAGTTTTTTTTAAACTTCTCTTCAGTTTATTTATCTAAAGACTTGACACTAAAGAAAAATTATCGCCTTATGTCTGATCGCAGTTATTATTAACAAAAGCACGTGTTCTTCGTTATAATACTCTGGACCTAATTTTGACCAAGTATAAAACCAACATCAATTTTCACCAAGATATTTTTCCAGCCAATTAACTTTCCAAGGTAAATAGTTCATTCTAAAGCTTTCTGAAAAATATTCAATTCACTTAAAAAATTGAATCCAAGGTCAATTTGTTGATCATCTTTCCGCTCCAAATAATAGTTGACTTTTTTCAATTAAAAATAGTCATAAAAACAGAAAAATTCAAAAATCAAAACAAGAATTTCAAAGTAAAAAGTACTGAAAAATGGAGCGTTTGAATGGTATTCACAGTAAGTCACAGATCAATAACTATTAGGAATTTTTTTTTATCAACAAAACCACAAATTTTATGACAGATTTGTACTCAATTTACAAATTGTAACAAAAATTAAAGCCTTCGATATGAGTTATAAAACTATTTTGTAATCAAAAGTTTTAATAACAAATAAATGGGTTTTTCAGAACAAAAATAGATTTCAAAGAAATCAATGAAAGGATTTGTTTTTATATTAAAAACATTGGAATGAGTTTTGAAATCAAAATAAAAGTAAAGAAAAATTGAGAAAAGTTGAAAAAAAATCAAAGAATTTGTGTCTTATATTAGGAATTATATAAAATATTCTGATCACAGATTCTTGTCATTAGTTTTTGAAGTGTTTAGCGTTTTTTGTGGACTTTCTTATGATTATTGAGATTCGTTCGCATCGCAAAACATTTGCCACATAAGGCACAGACGTATGGCTTGTCATTCAGGTGTTGGTTACGGATGTGGTATACAATAGAAGTCGCGTAACGACTGCCGTAAGAACAGTCGGGGAAGAGACACATTCGCCACATATTACCATTTCTTTCAGTTTTCTTAATATACTGCTCAACACTTTTGACGCCAACGAACGCCGGCTTTTGACGCATTGAGGGTTTCCCTTCTGATTCGCTCTCAGTATTGGACTTCAATTTGATTGACTTTTTCTTGAGATCTCTTTGTTTTAGAGTTGACCTCTTTTTAGGAAATCGTCTCACAGTCTGACTGTAATTCGGGTCCTTTTTATCGTCGAAACTGTTGTCTGACTCTTCAGTTTCATAATTCAACTCTTTTTTGACTAAATTCCGACTAAAATTGTGTTCAAAGCTTTCATTTATTCGATATTTCTTTTGGTGTACTTTCAGGTGATTATTGAGATTCGAACGAATGGCAAAACTTTTGTCACAATTGGATTGACTGCAGACGAATGGGAAGTAAAACAAATGATGGGTTCGGATGTGGTTTATGATCGCATTCTTCCACTGCGTCTCATATCTGCAGGTCTTGTAATTACAGCAAAAGATCTGACGTCCGTTTCGACGATTAACCTTTAAATACTTCTTATAGCCGTCCATCGATTGTCGCCTTTTATCTGATCCCTTATTATCAACGGATTGGGAATAACCGAAAGAATTGCTTTCATCTAAATATTCTTCAGATTTTTGGCTTTCATTATAATAATTATTGAAATTATGGAAAGGAGTGACCGCTTCTTCAACTTCTTGTTTAACATGACTTAAATCAAAGTCATCGATATCTTTGTGGTAAAAGACATTCTGTTTGTCTCCAACAGAATCGAAGTCATCGATAAGTTTCAAAACTGTCTGTCCTTTGACTCTACAAACGACTGTCAAATATTTCGCCATTTTTTCATTCATTGCAAACAAATGTCTGAAAACAAAAAGTTATGAAAAAAATTAAATAAAATCAAAATTATACCAAAAATCATACAATAATTGTTCAAAACTAAGGCTATATTAGAGGAAAGTCCAGATTTTTTTTACAAAAATATTACAGTTTTTACAGTTTTTTTGGACATAAAGTATGAGAAATAGTGTTTAAAGTAAAACCCCTTTAGACTCAACACAAAAGTGTTTTTTGCGAACTTTTTAATAAAGATTTCAATTATTGACTCAAAAAAAACAATTAGTATTTCAAACGAAGTTTATGAACGACTTTAGAGATTAAAAAAGACTCTATTTTTGTCGAACAAATAATTCCGTTATTTAATTATCCGTTTAGTGACACCACTAGAGTCATAAAAAAAATCAAAATCCGAGCAGAAATTACTCTGAAACCTATCTCTCTCTAGTTATGCGTTTAGCCCTGATAACATGCATAGAAAGATGTTTTTCAGCTTTTCAATAGCTCTATGCAATTGTTATCAATGTCAATCACAGGCTTATTAAGGACAGTTACCACGAGATTATAAGTCTTTCATTAATGCTCTGATAAGTTTACTTTTCAATCGATTTATAGATAATATTATGGTTGCCATCCAGTACTTTGAAATAGACCTCGATCATATCGCAAATACCAGGGATAGCCACTAATTGTTCAGTAAAGATAAATGTCATATCTTTAAAATTTACCAGAGCTGAGTCAATCATATGATTATTGGTGCAATTCAAAACTGGAATGACTCAGATAATTTATCTAGCCTAGTTAAGGAACAATCGTATCCTTGTACAAAATTAACGAGAAATTATCTAGAGAATTTATAGAACTAGTCAGAAAATTAACCCAACTTTAATACCCCGGAGGATATGTTTGAACTCTTTTAATATGTTATAAACAATTTCAACATTAAATCCAAACCTCAGTCACTCATAGCTCTGACTCACGAGAACCGGATTTTTATCGCAATAAACAGGACAAGTGTTTCTCTCCATGCAATTCAAGTGGAGCTGAATTTGAGTTTGAAGTTTGTATACTATGCAGGTTTATAGTTGAGATAACCTGATAACAATTTTCCAGAGCCAGCACCTCCTCCTCTCTCACAGTTGAATAGGATTTTGAAATCCAAGCAAATTATTGATTAATTTTTTCCGTCAATAGAGAAAAGAGAAATAACAGCAAAAAATATACCATTTTTTTAATTAAATAAAAAAAATTACATATAATTCGAAAATCAATACCCATATCCCTGACAACACACATGGTATTTATTACTGAACCTTTAAATTATATTACCTAATTTGAAATTCACAACAGGGAGAGAGAGCAGCTAACGTCACAAAGACCTCGCTTAATAATTGTCAAGCAATAAAATCTAATCTATCAACAAAAATAACTATTCATTCCTTTGAATAACATCCACACAATTGAGTGGAATATAAACTTTTTTATACATTAATGAAGTTTTTTATCTGTTTTCTAATCAAAAGTTAATTCATTTTATTGAAGCAATTTTTCATTTCTTCCAAATCATGCAAAAACTCATTCAACAACTCATTCAACAAAAACACTGAGAATTATTGAAAATTACATGAAATCAGAATAAAAGATAATTTTTCTCCAACTCATTAACAAAACTCAAGAACAAACTCATGAACGACAAAAAACAAGAACAACTTCTCTCTCTCTCTCTCTCTCTCTCTCTCTCCCGCCCTCCCTCTCTCTCTCTCTCTCTCTCTCTCTCTCTCTCTCTCTCTCTCTCTCCCTCCCTTTTTATTTGTGACTATAATTCTTGTGTTACGAATGTTTTTGATAGAATCGAGGCATACATTATTCATGATGACAATCAATGCTCTTACATATTCTGATTTCTCAATTCTATTGAATTGTATTCATTCAATTACAACATAAAGTGTATTCAAAAATAAAACTAATAATCATATTATATGTAATGTATTTTATTCTGTCATTTGCCAAAATAATTGTCGGATATACAATCAAGGTGGTTTAGTTTCATAACACAGACAAAAATAAAAGAAATCAAGTTGAAATGAATATTTTTCCATTGAAAATTTCTTTTCTCAGGTGGGTTTATTAAAGTTATATCAAAAATATGCTTGTTGCTAACCGTACTTGTTTACCTCTTTTGAAAGATTACCTTGATATTTACATTAAAATTTTAATCAAAGTTCAAAATATTCATAAATTTAAATATCAAATAACATTTCAAATGAAATATATTATTCATAATTTCAAAGCAAACAAACGATAAAATCGATTCTCAGACGAATAAAAATGAATGAAAATCATAAGAAAATTGATAGGCTTTCCATTCGTAGGAGTTTTAGTTTTTCAAAAAAAAAATAAAAATCTTTTTCATAAATTTTATATCAAAATTGTTTCGAAAGAATTTTAGAGATCAAGTGATACAAAATAACAATATAAAATATTTCAAAGTTTCTGGCTAATAAAATCTCGCAACCCAAGTACATTACAATTTACTTTAAATTTACGAAACTTATTGAGATGACCAAGATACATCATAGAATACTCAATAAATTGATTTCATAGAAAATTTGAAAAATATTTATTGAAATTCAATTAAAATCAGAAAATTGTTTCATTCATTGCTTTTCAGTTCCTTTTGTTTGTGTTTGAGTTTCGGCAACAGTTTTGTTGTCTTCCAATGAATTTTGTGAACCACTGGTCTGACTGAAAAAGTGTTGCTCCGGTCCCGTCCATAAAGTGGACAGTTCTCTGCGAATTAGACCAATAAGAATAACGGGTAGTGTAGTGAAGGGAACGAGATATAGGAGAGCCGGTTGTGCCGCTTCGGACAACGCAACGGCAAAAAACGCAGCGATAAGTCCCGTCCCATAACCGACAGAAGAGGTAACGAAATAAATGCGATATTTATTGTCGAAAAACATATCAAAGGTATAGCAAAAGCCGACAAAAAAACCCGGAACTATAACATCACCGAAACCCAAAACTGAGAGGGATTCACGTTTGCAGACAATCATTATTTGATCTTTTGATTGGAACAGATTTCGAGGGATCCAGAATAGGACCGGAATACGTTCCAAAACTTGATAGCAAATGGAGCTAGGACCTCCCATTGCCGCCTCTACCATCACTGAACGGCCTGTCAATCAAATTTGATAATAATTAGTCAAACGATAGGACAAACTCTCATTTGATACCTTTGAAGATGAATGGAGTGATAAATACCATAAATATGTCGTAGAAGAAGAAGAGCCACAACAGGAACAGACACATCTTGAGTGATGACAAACGAATTAATTTGATTACAAACATACAAACAGTGATACCAATGATGTCGTGAAGAAACCACGAGTAGGACTCATGTCTAGTGAAGAACCAGACAATAGCCGTACAGACGGCGAACCCATCGATAGCTATCTTATAGTACTCTATTTTGACTTCACATACAGTCAAAGATGGTTTGGATATACTGTCGGACAACACATTCTTTGCGATCAGATTAACACAACTGAAGACCGTCTGAACCGAATATATTGCGAATAATATTATAAACAAAAAGATAATGTATTTGTGGAAAAAGAAGAGCAGCAGAAGAATGACTGATCCAAAGACAACTAAACCGATTAGCTCCAGGTATGTCACCTCAATGTAAGGCTCTATAAATGGATTGCTTGGCGTTCGGGCCACACCTTTGTCCGCCTTTTTTGTAAGACTAATTCTTTTGGCCAAAAACAGTCGATATCGGACCCGTCCTGACCAGACGGCACCGGCCATCGTCGTGAAGGTCGCCAAACACCACATTAAGGCTTCTGACCACAAGTCGTAATAATAATTTGTCTTAACGTCGAATATTTTCAATTGATTTGATCCCAAACTCAGCATAACTTCTGACTCAGTCTTAGCCATCAATGAAATAGTGAACGGATTGTCCGAAACTGTTGTTTCACTGATCTTAAGGTCTCTGACAGTAATATTGCATTCAATCGTTAAAATCAAACCATTGATGGATTTGTTTCGGAAGTAATCAATTTGTCGATTGATATCACAAAGAGATGAGTGTCTGATCAGAACCAACTTTCCCTCCATTACAAGATCGGTGACATTTTGATGGCTGTCATTATGGCAGATAACCCTCCCATCGTTGTCCACCAAATTAATCAATTCATAAAATATGTTTCGAATCGCCGGTAGTTTTGTCTGATTTTTGGAAACATATTCGAAAACACAGAATAATTTTTTAGTCAAATCAGATGTCGATGTCTTGTTGTCCATCACTTCGATTATATTCGGGTATAAGTTGTTGGCTGCGACTCGTGTCCAGTCATTGGCTATTAAACCGATTATAACTACGAAAACGATTCGCAAATACATTGAAATCAAATTTATTTTTAGTGACAAAAAAATGTGAAACAAATGAAAAACTGAATACAGTTTTTAAAGTGTTTCAAACAAACAGTTAATTGAACAAAAATGATCATGCTCGTGTTTCTATAGTATCTAATCAAACATTTTATTCATGAATTATCAAAATATAAAAACTAAAGAAAAGTTACAGAAAATTATATTTTGATTAAAAGTTTTATTTGAATTAATGTATTGTATTCTAAGCTTTTATAATCAAAATTTTAAAAATGTTATAAGAGTTTCATTAGTTATATATCGAATCAAAATATTATTAATGTGTTTCAACTGTCTTTAAAATCCAATCGATTATCTCAGGTTGAGGTATAGGCGCCCAAAAGTCAACTCTAGTTTTACCACACTCTTCAACATTTGGGTCAATATAAAGGCCCCCGTGCATTGTTCCGATAATTACCGCTCTTTTCTTATATTCGTCTACGAACTGAACGAGTGGTCCCCCTGAGTCACCCTTAAGTCATTTAAAATTTCAATTAAACGAAATACACTGTAAACTAATATTACCCCGCATATCTGAGGGTCGCCTGGCTTATAGACAACGCAAATAAATCCCTTTTGACATTTGCCTGAATGCAATGTCAGATCTGCTCTTTGTAAGTGATCAGGATAACCATCCCTGACCCATCCACTCTCAATAATACCAAAGCCATAAGCGGTCACCGGCTCTGCCTTCAACTTATAATCCATTGTTTTTTTGGGCAGACATATAGTGTTGATGAGATAATTGTCCCCTTCTATCAGCTGTACCAATGGTGTCATCAATTTGAAGAGAGCCACGTCGTATATATAACTTGTGTAAATATTTTTATCGTATAGGGGGTGAATCGCTACTTTATCAGGGTTAAAATCACCGACCATTCGGCCCTTATAAGTGGCGGAACCGGAATGGACTTCCAATGTGGGAGAAAAGTTACGCAATCTTTCCAAACAATGGGCGGCTGTTATGACCCATTCAAGTGTTATCAGAGACCCAGTACACGTTCCTTCGGTAAGTAACAAAAACCCTGGATATTCGGTGTAGACAACCCATGGTGCTTCCCCTGCTTTAACGTCCACTCCTTTCCAAACACGACTCAATGGTTTGGTTGGTTCTGATGGTTCGTCGACTCCTTTAATATTGCGAATCCAATCCAAATCCGTGACATTAATGCTGTCGTATTTATTTTTGAAGCACTTCTCACTGTATGTGTATTTCCAAAACTTGGGGACATATCTGAGCCCACATTCGGGAGTATTTATACCAATCTTTTTGTACTCTTTATATTGACCTAAAGTGCCGATCTGTCCGTCGCTTTCATTAACTTTTGATCGGAAAAAATAATTAGTATTTTGATTAAAATATTAATTCAATGCAAAACTCACTCAAAATTAGAAAGAAAATGAAGAAAAACAAAATTCTGATCATTTTTTCAACAAAATTTATGTTAAAATAACATAAAAGTTGGATTCAATTCAATTCTATTGAAGATAATTTCGACAATCAAAGCTCGAGATCATTTTAAAGATGAAAGACAGGCATAAAATCTATTGACTATTATGTAAATAGAGAGAGAAATAAAATATATGACAAATAATGTTTTTTATCACTAATTCACATAAAAACTAACAAGAAAATTATCAAGCTCTTTTTTCAACTATTTTACAATTAGATAATAATTATTTTATTGAAGACAAACGAATCACAAGTTTAAACGTTTTTATAGAAAAGTTAGAAAAATATTAATTAATTTTTTTCAATTGTAGACAAAATCCAGTTAACAATATCTGAATGTGGTAGAGGTGTCCAGTATCCAGTTTCTTTTTGACCGCAAGTCTCTTTTGAAGTGCCGTCAAGTGTTCCGATGAGTATCGCTCTCTTATCATATCCCTCTACAAACTGGACGAGTGGTCCTCCGGAGTCCCCCTAAAAATAATTCAAATTTTTAAACAAATGACAAAAAACAAAACAATATTGAACTGAAATTACCCCGCATGGTTGAGGTGCACCTGGTGCAAATTTCGCACAAATAAGGCCATAATTACAATCGACCGAATGTGATATTAAGAGCTCTATCTTTTGCATGACTTCCGGCCATTTATTTAAAGTGAGGACCTTTTTATTAATACCAAATCCATAAAAAGTTGCCTGCTCTTTTACCGTGTTAAGTTCATCTGTTATTTCAGGCAGACATATAGTGTTTACGATATACTGTTCCCCTTCTGTCATTTGTTTCAAAGAAGCGTTCATTTTGATAAGAGCTAGGTCGTATTTAAGAAACTTTTTAGAATCAGTTTCCTTGTAAACCGGGTGATAGAAAATTTTATCAGGGTTTAAAAATCATATCTGTCGGCCCTTATAAGTAATAGACCCGGAGTGAACTTCCATTTTAGGCCAAAGATTTAGCAATTGTTTTTCCACGCAATGGACGGCTGTTATGACCCATTCCAATGTGACCAGAGATTTGGTACATGATCCTGTTAAAATTTGTAAATAACTTGGATAATGAGTGTAGACTACCCAAGGTGCTTCGCCGGGTTCAACATCTGTTCCCATATACGAGTCAATGGTTTCGTTGATTCTTCTTTAAGATTGTGAACCCAATCCAAATCCGTGACATTAATGCTGTCGTATTTATTTTTGAAGCACTTCTCATTGTATGTGTAGTTCCAATACTTGTTGTTATGAAATTAGAAAATCTTGTCATTTATTTCAATTCCTAACCCTTAAATACCTTTTGAATTCAAAACCCTTAAAGCTCGAGGTCTTTCTACTATTAATAACAAAGAAAACGAAAACAAAATACTAAACCCAAAAAATTGCCCAAAATTTCAATTGAATTGTAATCCAAATAAGTATTTTATTCAAAGCTTTAATAATATGAATTTCAATCCAAATAAATAAGTTTTATAAAAGTTAAATAAGAATTTCATAAATTAAATCAAAGAAAATATAATTAATATTTTGCAATCACTTCCAAAATCCAGTCCAAGACAACCGGATATGGTATAGCTGTCCAATAACTATATTTATGTTCACCACAAATATCTTTTCCCTGTTCTTTTGGAACACCTCCGACAAGTGTTCCAATGAGTACCGCTCTCTGATGTCCGCCAACAAACTGGACGAGTGGTCCCCCGGAATCTCCCTTAAAAAACAATTAAAAGTATAAAATAGTTAAATAGAAAACTTAGATTACCCCGCACGTCTGAGGATGGTTCTCATCTTCTGGGTAATATACGTTACAAATTGGGGTCCATCCACAGTTTGTGTCCAATATGATGTCTGCCCTTTGCAAGTGTTTGGGCCAATTTGCTGAGAAATAGCCTTCACCAATAATGCCAAACCCAAAAGAAGTTGCCGGCTCTGGTTTGCGATTCAAATTCAAAGTTTTTTTGGGCAAACATATAGTGTTGACGAGATATTTGCCAAGATGTCTGTTTTTCAATTGCCAAAAGGGATGTTTCAATTTGAGAAGAGCCACATCGTATTTGGCGGTACTCGGATCCGATTTATTGTATTTTGGATGAAAGAATTGCTTAGTGTTATCCAAAATCCCGATCAGTCGGCCCTCATAAGTGGTAGACCCGGAGTGGACTGTCATTAGTGGCCAATGTCTTCGTAATGATAATAAACAGTGAACTGCTGTTATGACCCATTCGAATGTGACCAGAGACCCTGTACATGTTCCACTTAATCCTGGAATATATCCCGGATATTTAGTGTAGACAACCCATGGTGCTTCTCCTTCTTTAACATTGTTTCCCTTCCAAATACGAGACATTGGTTTCTTTGTTTTGACACTTTTACTATTGATGGGCCAATTGTAGTCCACTATTTTTTTTCTGTCGTATTTATTTCTGAAGCACTTCTTGTCGTGTTTGGGATTCAAGTGCAATGTCGGGACATAACTGAGTCCACATTCGGGTAGATTTATGCCATACTTTTCATACTCTTTATAGTTACCCAAAGTGGCGAACCCTCCGTCGCTTTCATTTACTATTTTTTGAAAAATACTGATTAATGTTTTGATTTAAAACTTAATTCAATTGATAACTCACTCAGAATTACAGACAAAATATTAAAATAAAAAATTCTTAACAAAAATAAATTCATTTTCAATATAAAATCTTATCAAATGAGGGAAAATCTGTCATTTATTTCAATTAAAAAATTTTAAAACTTTCTTAAACTAAATGTTAATTTAAAAATAATTTAAGACATTTAAAGCTCGAGATCTTTTTACTAACAAATAAAATAATGATCTTTTAGTCATTATATAAGAAATAAAATAATTGAATACTAAATATTGGCTGAAATTAAATATTACAAAAGACATTAAACATTGAAAAATGGTCCAAGATCTCAATTCAAATATTTTATTCAAAGCTTTAATAAAAGTATTTAAACGCAAACAAAAAGTTATTATAAATAAGAATTTCTTTCAAAAAAGTCGATATTTTTTCATAAATGAAATCAAAGTAAAAATATAATTAATATTTTGCAATCATTTCCAAAATCCAGTCCAAGATATCCGGGTTGGGTAGAGCTGTCCAATAACTAAACAAATGTTGACCACAAATATCACTTTCTTTTCCTATGGAAACGCTTCCGTGAAGTGTACCGATGAGTATCGCTCTCATGTGATATCTGTCGACAAACTGGACGAGTGGTCCCCCGGAGTCACCCTAAAAATAATTCAAAATTTCAAATATAAATTCACGCATTTCGGTTGAAAAATGAGTTTACCCCGCACATTTTAGGAGCGTTTTTGTCATTTGGATTGTATGCGACACAAAGTGGTGTATACCAACAAATGTTGTTCAAGATCAAATCTGCTCTTTGCAAGTGTTTGGGCCAATCTGGGAGAAACCATACTGTATCAGTCATACCATATCCATAAGCAGTTGCCTTCTCTCTTTGTTGGTTCAATTCCCAGGTTTTTGTGGGCAAGCATATAGTGTTGATGAGATATTTGCCAAGATGTCTGTTTTTCAATTGCCAAAATGGGTGTTTTAATTTGAGAAGAGCCACATCGTATCTGGCGCTACCCGGGTCCGATCCATTGTATTTTGGATGAAAGAACTGCTTAGAGTTTTCCAAAATCCCGATCAGTCGGCCCTCATAAGTGGTAGACCCGGAGTGGACTGTCATTAGTGGTCAAACATTTCGTAATGATAATAAACAGTGAACTGCTGTTATGACCCATTGGAAGGTGACAAGAGATCCGGTACATGTGGTAGATATACCTGGAATATACCCCGGATATTTAGTGTAGACAACCCATGGTGCTTCTCCTTCTTTAACATTGTTTCCCTTCCAAATACGAGACATTGGATTCTTTGTTTCGTCATTTTTTGTGTTGTGAATCCTATTTGAGTCCACTATTTGTTTTCTGTTGTATTTATTTCTGAGGCACTTCTTCTCGTGTTTGAGATTCCAATGCAATGTCGGGACATAACTGAGTCCACATTCGGGTAGATTTATGCCATACTTTTCATACTCCTTATAATTACCCAAAGAGGCGAACCCTCCTTCGCTTTCATTTACTGATTGAAAAATACTAATTAATGTTTTGATGTTTTGATTGATAACTTAATTTAATTCAATACTTACTTAAAATTGCGAAACACAAAAGTCTTAACAAATATATATTCATTTTTTCGGGAAATTTTATCGATTAGATTAAAGATAATTTATAAATTATAGTACAAATCTTCAATACTTTCAAATATAATGCTCGAGATCACTATAGCGATAGCAAATGATTAAAACATTGAATTAATTTTGACTTAAAGAAGGAATAAATTATTGACATCAATGAAAACCTTAATAAAGAGTCTCTGAAATTAAGAATTGGAATTAAGCGGTGAAGGAGTCTGTACTGGACTATCACTCAATTGAAGCAATTATTCAATAAAATTGGTAGACATTCGTCAAAACTATATTTTATTTAAGTCTTAAATAATAATATTTTCAAAACAAACAAAAGTTATAAGAAATGAAAATTCTTTCAAAAATTAACAAAAATTGTGTTATAAATCAAAATATAATTAATTTTTTTCAATGGTCTCCAAAATCCAATTAATGTTTTGGGCCAAATCAATATTAGTCCAAATGCTCTTCTGAGACTTTCCACAAAAAATTTCCTTTAACTTTTCATTAGCATAAATACCCCCTTTTAATGTTCCGATGAGTACCGCTCTCTTGAGGTATCCGTCAAAGAACTGGACGAGTGGTCCCCCGGAGTCGCCCTTAAAACGATCAAAAGTTTATGAAATGAACAATAAAATGGTAACAAATAATTAGTACCCCGCATAATTGAGCTAAAGTCTCATTTTTGAAGTCGTGACTGGCGCAGAGCATACCAGAACATACTGTTGAACCACTTATGGGTTCGATCACGAACTCCCCTTTTTGCATGACTTCGGGGTAAGTGTAAGGGAAGAGTATTTTACCCTTTTGTGATTTAATTCCGTATCCATACGCCGTTGCATTCTCCCGTTGTTTGGGCCAACTGTTCGGTTCGTGCTCTTCGACCTTGGTGGGCAGGCATATAGTATTGATGAGATACCTGGAGTCCGAATCTTCTCTAAGTTGCTCAAAGGGACTTTCAAGTTTAACCAGGGCCATGTCGTAACTGTGTGTGTATTCATTCTCTTCAACATACAAAGGATTTGTGAAATACTTGTCGACATTAATCTTTCGGGTTTGTCGACCACCGTAATCAGTAGCCCCGACCATGATCTCCATCACTTTGTTTGGCCTTTTACGTCCCAAATTTTTCATAAAATGTTCAGCCGTTATCACCCACTCAAGTGTTATCAGTGAACCGGTACAGCCAGAAGAGGCACCGGGGAGCCAAGCCGGGTACTTTGTATAGACTACCCAAGGCGCTTCGCCGTGTTGAACGTCCTGTCCCTGAAAAACACGTGACAACGGTTGCGATGGTCGGTCTTCTATCTGATGGAGAACCCAATCCAAATCCGTGACATTAATGCTGTCGTAATTCTTTTGGAAGCACTTCTTCGGGAAAGTGTAGATCACATACTTCGGGGCATATATGAGCCCACACTCGGCTTTATTTATGCCCATTGTTTGGTACTTCTTCTCATAGACACCCAATGATGCAAACCCTCCATCGCTTTCTCTGACTATAAATGGAATATTTTTTATATCAAGGATCCAATTGCAACAAAACTCACTCAGAATTAGATTCAAAACACTGATCGAAATCAAAACTCTTATCAAAAGTTTAATCATTTTATTCATCAAAAAAGTTATCATTAAATTAAATTAAACTCTAAATGAAAACTAAATATCAATCGAAGTTTTTAATTGTCTTCAAGTCTTAGATTGATTTCAAAAGTAAAAGCTCGAGATCATCTCAATTGAATCGTTAATATCATAAGCCTTGTATAAATTAAGTGTTGATTTAATCTAGTTCACGTGATATTCACAAACAATACCATTCAAAGCGTATTCGAAACATTTACTTTCAACTGAAGACAACTGAATATAATTCACACAAAAATCCATTGAATTCCTATAAAATGTCTGATTCTGAAGAAGAACGGGAAGCGAATCCCTTGAAGATTTCTTATGTCATCTTTGAAGATATCAAACGATTTCTGAAGAATAGAAAAGACTTTTACGAAGACTCCGACGACGAGTCCTTTGATGAGCTTTTCAAAGACGAGACAATAGGCGAACGTATTTACGGACTGCTCGACGTCTTTCCCAATCAGATCCGCGACAGAATCGATGCCATCAGTAGAAACATCCCAAAGATGTATGGGTTTGTGCGGACAGCCATTTGGGTGACCTTCACTTCGGGTGCTGTACTACTGCTCCCGTGGGTCGCAGAGTGGGACCGAACTGATGATATCATTGATAACTAACAAAATATTTCTTCAAATTTCAAAAGACTTTTCACTTATTTTATGAAAAATATTCTATATTTCAGTTTATTATTAAATAAATTCTTTGATTTTTTTGGTTACAATCCTTAGCGAAACGTTTCAAAAGATTTTAATGAGTTTTCTTTAATACTTTCTAAGATTTATCATTCGATACAATGATTGATAAATTTATTTCAAGATTGGATAACATGAGATTTGTGCACAGAATAACTGTAAAGCTTGAGATTAAATGAGAAATAGATTTAAAACGGGATTTTTGAGGACTAATCCTAAATGTGTTTATATGTGTATTAAAGTTGGAAATGAACTTTTGGTGAAAAACTCTTATTGTATTTGTCTTTACTTCAATTTTTATCATTCAATCGATATTTTGTTTTAAAGTGAAAATGTTTTTCATTTTTCCCAAAACTAAATGTCATTTTATTTCAAAGACTACAAAAGTTTTTGAGCAAATATTTTGACAGAAATGGTTAAAAATTTATTCTGCGCTGAGAGTAGTCTTTTCTAATACAAACAGGCATGGCAAATCATCTAGTTCAGTTAATTGTCTGCTGTGTTCAGATGAGCAAGACCTCTTCTTTTAGGCTAAATGTCCTTAAGATCTGAGGACTTGTGCTTCAGATGAAAGACTTGGTGCACATCCATAGAAAAATATAAGTGAAATGTCTTGAAATTCTTTCAATTGTCACGTATTCTCAATTAAAACGTGGAAAACTTCGCCGAATAATTGATGCTCAAGGCTTTTCATAAGACCTATCTATTGTCTGATGAGAATGTGCCTAATCCATTCCATTATCATGGAAAAATTACTTATCAAACCTAATGAAAAGCTCAATACTTATTAATAGTATTGAATTCCAACAACAACTCATTTGAAAGACTTTTTCCATTAATGTCTCCATTAGTCAGACGTCAGACCTATTCTGAAGTCTACAGAAATGAGAGAAGAAAAGACTGAATTCGCAAAAGTATTAAACATTTGGTCTTTTAATCCTTGATTTGAACATTTGATTCAACTATTCATTCGTTTATTCCCTTATTTTGTTTGAATTTCGAATAAATTCATTTCCTTTGCTTTTAATAGAATTGAATTCTGAAATGAATTATAAGCAAATCAATTGAAAAATAAACACAAAATGATCTAACAATAAGTTAGGCAGCAAGGGAAGCTCATTTAAGCAAGGGTATATACAGGATATTGCTGTAACATAAGCAAATTAATTAAAATCCGATTATTTCTATCTAGAATCTAGGATCAAAAATCAATGTTTATTCATTTGATATATACCAAGTTATTTAACAATTCATTGTTTTGATAATTGAATTTTTATAAAAAAAAAATTATTTAATAAATTGAAAATTTCGTAATCAAAAAGCATTTTCTGAATTTTCAAATCACTTGGAAATGCAATTAAACCCTAAATTCATTTGCAATGAGTTCCGCTATTCTCAGTTAATTGAATCTCTAAATCATTTATTTTTATTTTTTGAACAGAAGATAAAAATTGAACTTAAATTGTATTTTTCTGAACAATTTTTTGCATTTTGTTTTATATATATATTTTTCATTTTCTCTTTAAGTTAAAAAACATTTTCAACGAAACACTAATTTTAAGCCTAAAAACACTGAAAATAAGAAAAACAAAAACATTTTTCGCTGACAACAGACGAGAGACAAAGCGTTTGGAAATTAGTTATCATTTATTATGTGAAAGCAATTTATGTGATAATAGGGTCTGTAATAGTTGTGGAGTCAGTACAACAAAAATTTTCGCCAGAAATCGCACTTTCCTTTTGGATAAGAACTGTCTGACCCACTGGTGCGGACATTATTTAGATATACAATAAATTTATTTATCGCTTCCACAGCTTCGGCTGCTATTTCGGAAATACCTCTCCATTTATAGTCTTCTCCTATTCTGTGCTCCGCTATAATCGTTATAATAAAATAAAAGTCAGGAAAAAAGCAATTAAACGCTCAGACAGTTGTGCAGAACACAGCACAACATGAATACCTTATATATACGTCTATTGAATACAATTTCTTATTTGTTTCTAATTTTGTATATAATATAGCCGTCAATAAGTGAGACCACATTTACAGACCATTAGACCAATTGTTTTATTTATCACAAGATTTTCTCTTCACAATAGAAGCCAACGGTTCCTCTAATAATGAAATTCTTCAGTGATTTTGCAATAAATAAATTCCTAACGAAAGGCATAATTATAAATCATTTTGTTATAAAGATTTGAGCCAAGAGTATAATACAGGAATAAAATTCACAAAAATTGAATACTATTGTGTAATAAGACTTATTGCAGAGAACTTGAAATTATTTGTTCAAATCAAATGTGATGTTCAAAGATGTGACGAAGAATTCATCTTTTCTTTCGCATTAAATTGTATTTGACTGTCAATTTATAAAGATCAGTTTAAGATCACTTCTGAATTGATTAAGATTAATTTCATTATACGCCAGTTATTTATAAATTTACAGTTTCTATTCAAAACTTAATTCTATTTGAATATAAATCTTAGACTTAAACTTAAACTTCATTTTTTATACTCAACTCTAAAACCAATTTACATAAAAATTTCTTAAAATTCAATTCAATTTAAATTAAATTTTTCTCAACAAAAGAGAGACACAAAAGAGATGAACAGAATTAATGTCATTCATATTATTCGTTAGACATGTGTTTGACATTTAAATTGTGTTTCAAAACCGATTCAAAGCCAATTTCAATACTAAATAAGAAAATGGAGCAGGAGTTGTGACCTAGTTCAATTCTTAAAAACTGATTTTAATTTCATCTTCAAAATCGTTGACATTCTTTAAAGTAGTCAAAGAATAGAAGACTTGAATTTCATTTGATGCTCATAAAAGAGGAAATACTATCATGTCAATAATTTTGATTGATGACCAAGGTCGCAATTAATTTGGCAAGGATCAAAATTCAATTTCATAACATATAATCTCTACGAACGAAAAAAAATTGAAAATAAGTTTCAAAAGAAAATTCACTTTAAGACAATTAAATCATTTTTTATAAATAAAAAACTGAAAGAAAAGTACAAAAAAAAGATTCTATAAAATATAGTTTCCATTGAAAAAGGAAACCAAAGTTAAAAATCTTCGGAATCTTTTAATCTTAAGAACAGATTCTTCTTATGAACAGAAAACAGTCTCAAATAGAATCCATTAATCAAAAAGTGAAGAGTAATTTATAGCCTTTTTTTCCGCACAATATTTCTTATGCCTTAACAATGATAACAAACAAATGTCTGAAAAAACTCTTTATTTCTTCGCTCAGGTGTTTCGGTATACATCTCAGCGTTCACTTTGATGGCCATCGCTATCGACCGGTTCTTCGTAATCATATATCCATTTAAGGCACGGATGCCAATGGAAACCTGTTTAATCATAATCATTATCATATGGGTGTCCGCCTGTCTATTGACCCTTCCCTACGGCTACTTCGTTAAGATCATGTCCTACGAAGGGGTCAACTTCTGTGACGAGGAATGGCCTCACGAGACGAGTAGAAAGGCGTTCGGTTTGTCGACATCTGTTCTCCAGTTTGTGATTCCATTCATTATTATATCGTTTTGTTATATACGAGTCTGCAGTAAGTTATCGCTGAGGGCCCGGTCTATGCCCGGAGCCAAGAGTGCCAGAAAAGAGGAACAGGAAAGGGAGAGGACACGTAAGACGAATCGTATGCTCATCTCAATGGTCGTGATATTCGGCATCTCTTGGCTGCCATTAAATACTCATAACTTAGTTCAAGACTTCTATATACCGGCAGCTCATTGGCAGTTCTCCAGAGCTTTCTTCCTATTAGGTAAGCGAAAAGTTCTAGCACATCCATTAATCATCAAGCAAATCTATATTCAATTAACCAGGATTGCATTACACTTAAAACGTTCACTTACCAAGCACGTTTTAATCAATTCAAAAGCTTTTTCATCAATTAATTATTCATTTATTGCTATAAGTTACAGAAGTAATTTGATCTAGCTGAAAATTCAGTGTATCGTAAATTCAATTTACATAAAAAGTTTTGAATTGATTTACTGAATTTTATGTGAATCTGTCCTTGCTATTATCATTTATTCATTGTTAATAGCAAGGACAGATTGATATAAAATTTAATAGATCAATTCAAAACTCTTTATATAAATAGAATTTACGATACATTGAATATTCAGCTAGATCAAATTTAAATTTTTATCTCTTGCAATACCTAGATCAAAATAAATATCAATCATTAAAAGTGAATTGAAAGTGAATTTCAAAGTTTTTCTTTAATTTGATTGTAATTCAGATTAAACTTTTCATTTCAATAGTTTTGTAAAAAAGAGATTCAATTTTGATCTGAAAATTGAAATTTCAAAACAGTATCCAATTGTTTACCAGAAAACAAGTTATTTGTTATTTTCAAATCTGTTATCTAAATGCACAGAACAACTCTTATTCTGGGCTCAGATTTGAATTCAATTACAATAGGAATCTATTGGAGAGTGAAATAGGAGAACAGTTTTAATGCAAAAACAACAAATCAGTTGAGAGTATTGAGCGCCGGGAAGCAAATCATTATCAAACTGTGCTCTCCTTTTTTGTTATCAATTTTGTGCAGACCTCCTACCGTTCCCTCGCAATTGGATTAAAGACAATATTCCGATTCTAAACCCGAAAACCCTATTATTTTCCTCAAAACAACTGTTGATGTCATCAAATGATTGAAATATATTTGTTGTTCAAAATTTGAAATTCAATTCAATATTCGAGGAATTTTTGATTGAGAAAAACGAAAAGATTGATACAAATAATATAAATAACAAGTTTATTTCATCTATTAATTTGCAGGTTTAGATCTCAATTAGATTCAGTCAAACGAAAATAATTGTCAGACGAAAGGAAAACAACAAAACATTTCCAAAATAATTATGTTTTGGTCAGACATACAGATAACTAATAGTCAGTCCTCTCTTTCCTTTACAACTAACAAAACCAGACATCAATCGATGGCAAAGACCTATTGATTGTGACTATAATCAGATCCATTACACTCACGCATCATATGACTGTCCCATTAGAGCCAAGTATTCAATAAATGATCCAATTTTTCAGACAATATTAGAGCAGAAGATGAGAGAGTGTTGTGAAAAAATATATACTTCGGTTCATATATCTTGTCAAATAAATGAGCAAGGCAATAAATAACTGTACCAAAACATTTTCCACGAGAGAGGGTTGAAAATCTAAACATTCTTAATAATTGACAAGATTTAGTTATCATAAATTTTTTATCTAGCTAAAATGAATTTCGAATTTGATTTGAACTAGGTCATTTAGTGGCCATGTCGTCCACGTGTTACAACCCATTCCTGTACGCCTGGCTCAACGAAAACTTCCGAAAAGAGTTCAAACAAGTTTTGCCCTGTTTTATGTCCCCAACAAACAGCTCCGGGTCTGTCCACAGACGGACGACCGGCAGTGGTGTCAACCGACAAATGAACAACAACTCTGCCGTCAGGCGGGACACGGCCTGTGCCGAGGACGAGAGGTATGGCCTAATCGGACGCAACGACACCGTCAAAGAGTACATACCTCTGGACGGCATAAACACGAGTTCAGTTAACTCAACGCCAATACATGGGGACCGGTCCACGTCTGTCACATATCTCGTGGACTCAACTGAATCGGTAGTCAAGACTCGTTTGGCTCAAGACGTGAATAACTCTATTAATTGTGATTCTGTTTAAAACGTTTTCTTTAAATACTTAACAAAATATGGATTTTAAAGGCCTTTGAATACGATTTGAAGTTTAAATACAAAACAATGTTTTTAATGGATTTGAAAATTAAATTATATTTTAAATGTTTTTCTCTCATTTGAAAACAAATGTCGTTTTTATTTTACTCATCGAAACAAATGTTAAATTTTTATTCATTTAAGAAATTTTAGCTTGATCATAACGAAATTACTTTTGAAAAACGAACAAGGTAGATTTAAACAATTAATAAATCAATTTATTTGAGAAATAGTTGGGAAAGAATTTTATGTTGTATTTGACTTTTTTTCTAAATAAAAAATGACTAATATTATTGTTTTGCCAAGTTTACTTATTTGTCACATTAAATTGAACTTGATCATTTTTGTTATACAATGACTTATATCAATGGTATTTTCCTTTCTGTGGATTATTGAACAAAATTCAGGCCAATAGTTGGCATAACATTTGAACTTATGTTTAGATTTTTCGCACATTTTTTTTCATTGAGTTGTGAATCAAATCGACAGCAAAAGTGTTGTCACAACCGATGATAATAACAATAAATTAGATATTTTTTCGGACATAAAAACAAACCATTTATTGAACAATAGTTACAGAATTAGTGTCTCTTCTTATTTGTGTCTTTTGTTATCTAAATGTTTGGCTATTTTTGTGTCTTCTGTCGATAACAGCGATTAGTTTATTGATGTCTGACCTCAAAGTCTGACAGTATTTCCAAAAATTAATCACAAAATACGTGAAACGGAATATAATTTTGGATTAATTTCTGAAAAAATCTCTTCAAAAACAACGGAAATAGTTGACGAACAGCACAGGTATGTCTCGCATCCATGTTTTGCATATTAATTATATTACCCGAAAAGCCTTTCGTTTGGGTTTTCGTATAATTAAAAACGTTTTCAAAACTGCTTTTGAGAGAAGACTTTAATTCAATTAATTAATTGAATATTTAATTAAGAATTGTTTTGAATATTAAACTCAAAAACCAAATTCATATTCAGTTCCCAAAAAACTCATTATAAGGGAACAGCTGTTAGTTATTAAGCGGATGAAAGGATTGGCGATACTTCTAAACCTGCTAAATTGAAAATCTCCTACTCTTTATGAATCAATATTTCCAAGAATTCAGTGAAAAGAAAAATTAGTAATAAATTATTTCCACGAAATTCTGGATCTATTTACAGTTCAATATAAAAATAAGTGAAAATATATTATCTTTTCTTATTTTTTGAAAAACTTTCCAGGAATCAAATATACGAGTATATAAGTTATATAAGTTTTATGGTATTATTCAAAATAATTTGATCCCTTTATGATAAAAATTCAAATAATGGGAAAGTTTTGTCAAACTTATAAAGCATTGAAAGTACAGAATAAGAGACTCATTATTCAAATTCACAGAATTTTATACATAAATAACTATTTGATTGAATGCTTGTATGCGAACAGAATTTGTCTGCAATTCCGTTCAGAATAAATACCAGAAAACACTATTTCAAAGCTATTGGAGCTGTGCATCGATCAGAGCACAGGGATCTCTCGACTCTTCTATCGTCTCATTGAACCGTAAATACTAAAGCAAATTGAAATGTAAAGGAAAAAATGTTGAATAAAAAAATAGGATCTGATGTCAGTTTGAAATTGATTTGAATTGTGTTTAATAATGACTACAAATCATTCGTTCATTTCCATAGAAAGTGAGGTCCGCCCACATCTCATATCTTCAAAAAAATCTGATGATTTGTGGTATTGTGTCCTCAATTATGCCAAAGACTTTCCCTTTTTTATTCAGATTTTAATTCAAACAAATGATTAATAGTTTGGGATTTGATATCATATCTTCAAATGCGACTGAATTTCAATTGATTTTTAGTCGAAATTAGTTCACAAATACAATACAATTGTAAACATCTATACATAGTTCTCATTACAATTACCAATAGTCAAACCAATGGTCAGGTATTTTAATTACTAATTCGAGATTTTTCATTAATGAGGGTTTCATTAATGGAAACTTTACTGGATTTCAAAGAGCATTCAGATTTCAACAGTAAATCCTTAACACGAGTAACAAATTATTGATTAGAATCTGAAAAAAATAAAACCTTTTTATTGCAAAACATCAGAAATTCCTTATATAATGAAATTTGAAATTCCGTTCCAAGAATAATTTTCAATAAACGAGTGGATATTTCGGAATAATTTTCTGGAAAATTTTGATCAAAAATTGTGTTATCCAGTTTAAATAAAAACTAAAACTAAAATCTAGTGTTAATTAATATTTTTGTTTCTCTTTTCAGAGAAAACTCTTTAGAAATTCAATTCATTAGAAACTGAATGAAGAAAATGAATCTAAAAGTCAAAGAGTTTTCATCCATTAGTGGCTAACAAAACAAAACAAAAAACGAGTCTAACGTTAAAATGCATTTATTTGTATTGATTCTCATTTAGTGTCATCCCTTTGGAGGGACAGACAGACAAAAATGTTTCGCTTGTTTTGCGAATCAATTGTTAAAAGGATTGCCAAAGGAATCGATTAAACCTTTTGTCAACACTTTAAACAGTTTTTAGACTAAAAGCCGTACGAAATGCGAGTCATTTGTTTGAATTGAACTAACAATTGGACAAATAATTGGTTCTGAGACCTACTCCTCATTCAAACTCATAGCATGTCTTTTATGTGTATTCTGTGCTGAAAGAAGTGCCGCAAAAGTCATTACTCGTGTGAATCCTTTTTCTATTTGAAGAGTAATTTCTAAATGTAGTCCAGACTCACAATAAATGACTACTTTCTCAACACTTTTATATTTAGTCATCAAAACGATTAGACAAATGTTTTCGATAATAAATTCATTGGAAACTTATTTGTTAATGAATTTTTTCATCATCAACTTCCGTAATTAAAAATGAAAAATTTATTTAGGTCATTGATCAACTAAACAAGACAAAAGAAAAATTGAAATATTAAACCAACCACTCATTTTGATGTCTTTTAAAAGTGGAGTTAAATAACAATTTGAGTTCATTTTTGTTGAAATTGTTATAAAAATAGTACTTTTTTGAGAGACTTATTCGCTTCACTCCTGAGACTCAGTTTTAACGAAATCTTAATTCAATTTTTATGAATAATGGACTGAAAATTCAAAATAGAATTCTGTCTTCACTTTAAAACATTTATTTTGATTCATAACTCAATTTACGAATCATTTCATTCAAAACAAAACAATAATTAAAATATTTTTTATTCCACTTTTGAAATGAATTCGAAGAAATTCAGTCACCATTTCTCAGCTCTGGAGGGACTGACATAAGATAAATGATTTCTTTTAAACCACACATTTTTTCTGCTCGATAATTGAGTTGAACCGGAATTTGATAAATCAATTCAATGGTAAAATTGATTACCACTTCTGTACCATTACTTTTACATAAGAAGTTTTCTCGAAATAAAATGTCAAATATCTTGAATCATGACAATCAAGATAACCTATACTAGTAATGGAGTATTAAGACTACTTTTGAATATATATATAGCAATGAAAAACATTAGAGAAATTGCTTTGCTCATTTGATTCTCAAATGATTTTCATATTTTCTCTGAATATACAGATAAGTCCAACTTAAATGAAAAGCTTCTGAATAGTGAACAAAATACCAAGCCCATTCAGATTCATTAATAAAGGATTTCTATATTTTAAAAAATAATGCGCTTTTTATTTGAATTTTCATTTATTAACATAAAATAATTGACAGAACGACTACCGGAACAGTTGTCTAATAAGGAGTTCCTTTGGAATTAAGTCAAATAACATCATTTCATATTAAAAATCGCTGAAAATCTAAAAATAATTTTAGTGTTTGTAATAAAATTAATGTTTAATAACGAATTTTGTGGAGCACTTTATATCATAATATATTTTTTTCTCTACAAGTTTTATATTAACGCAAAGAAAGCAAATAAAATGTCATAAAAATTATGTTAAAAATATATTAGAAATACAATAAAATATTTCAATCAATTATTGTATTGGGAATAAACAAACAATACCCGAAAAATACAGTATAAACTAGGTATTGGAGACTCATATTTAATAACAAGGTTTAGAGATTTCACTCTTTATTTTGTTCAATGAGATTTTATTGAATGTTAGATGTATTCACGTCATATTCATGATATACGACTTTGTATTTGAACAATCAGGGGAATATTTTTTAATCATGGTTTAAAATGAGTAGACTCATATAAGGGTACAAATAATTAGTTGTGCTTGATGAATGGCTTTTTAATAGCGGTATTGTTAGATTATACCCAATACAATATTTAAAAGACTTCAAGTTTCCCAATAATATAATAACTTTATTGGTTAACTGAATCAGTCTAAAGACTGGTCTCCCTTCAGGACCATTAATAATGAAGCAAATTTTAATTAAACAATTGATTGATTGTTTAATCAGATCAATAGATCGATAGGTTTATCATCAAATCAATTGCAAAACTCATGAAATGATAGAAACACCTCTTTTTCACATCAGAAACGATAGTATAAATCAATAAATAAAAATCAAATTTAAGCCAAAATTCAATATTTTTTCAATTGTTCCGAAAAAATGGTTAATCAGCAAGCTAGAAATAATTCCAATACTTCAACTTCTGGTGCCAAAATATTGTGCCGGTTCATTTTTGTGATAATCAAGTTCGTGGCTCTCAATGTTTACATTCCATTCAAAATAAAGTATGCAATGGACAGGACGTGGAAAACAGTATGGATTGTATTCTTGTCCGTTTACGATGGAATAATTGCAGCCATATTATGTTATATCATATTCATATTGGTGCAAACTTGTTTCAAGAAGAAGCCCACTTCTCAGGCTAATCGAATTGGGACAGTTCAACCTAGAACTCTAATACAGAATGCTGGCGCAAATAGCAAAAACACTCCAACTGTTTCTGATCAATTCACCAATGTATACTCAATATGACCATGAACAATATCAATTTTATTCGAGTAAATTAATTAATTTTGTTAATTACTTCATAACCTATGAAAACAATGTCTTCTAATCTAAAGAATGTTTTTTCTTATCATTTGATTCATACGATTGTAACTCAGTTTCTAAGCACTACATCCTTGAGACTCGAGTTGAGAGCACAGAATATATATAACCTTTTATCGATTGCTGCTTCAGTTTTGGTGATAATTCAATCATTTTATTCATTGAAAACCATTGTGAAAATCAACAGCTTTTGCAAATAAATATGATCTTGAAACAAATTATCGCAAGTTGCTTGATAAACAAAAATGCCAAGTGAAAAGGCTCGAAGGTTGTTCTATTTAATTTTGTTGATTATCCAGTTAATCATTCTTAATGTTTGGTGTATTTACAAACTAAACCAGGAATGGGACAGTAATTGGAAAATTTTATACATAGTGGTGCTCGTGGTCAGCTATATAATAATAATACCCTGGTTTGTTTATTCTTTTTATATTTATATGCGTCTGTTCTACCCTAAAAAGGGTCAAGCTCAAATCAGAGTTGAAGTAATCATTGAACGAGTTAGGTATTAAATGACCAAGCAATAAATTCATATATTAATATATATCAATAATTATTGTCTTGTTTTTTGAGAGAAATTTGTTTTTATTATAATTAATAAGACAAAACAAATATAATTGACTTTTATTACAATAAAAACTGTTATCAAAATTCTGCCATAAAATCGAGTGAAACGACTATTTGCTGGTAATCTGACGCTTGTTATGGTCTTATGAAAACTTGAAGTAATCTAATACCAAGAGTGTATGTGTCATAAAAATTTATTGATGACACCTTAGAGTATCAAGATAACTCAATATTTCAAGATTTGAAACTTTGACTCAATTCTCAAAATCAATTTTAAATCGAAGTTATTGTGATTCAAAAAATTAACTTGTTCGTAGTTTATCTGAAGTGATCTTGTTGAAATTCAATTGATTATGCTGTGTGAAAGGAACGCCATAAATTTGATTTACATAATCGTATCGCTTGTTATGTCTGTATTACTAAACCTATTGATAGGACTTCACGTCAAATATAATGGCGATTGGAAAATAAGCACGGTCATTGCATTTGGGGTTATTTCAAACCTGATTCTTGTGCTCTTTCTGGTGATGTCTGTCCGTCGCTTTTGGGTTCAATACAATTCTGTAGACGAGGACCGACTGTTTCGCGAGAATCAGCGCAAAACAACTCAATTTCAAACACAAATAACTGTTTAATTGTTAAATCAATTCTTGTATTATATAATAATTTGTAAATACTTTTCAAACCAACCATGTTCATTAATTCCTAATTCATTAGACCTAAATAATAATATTAATAAATAATTATTTAATAAATTGTTGTTTTTTAGAGATATCTCAAGAGTTGGGTATTTCTCATAAAACACCGAAACATTTCGTAAGAGATTTGAATTTCATTTCCTGTTATTAGAGATGATCGGTATTAATCTGAAATATTAGCTAGATCATTCTTGTAGGTGTCAATTGTTTTCATTTGAATCGCATTCAACTTTCTTGCATAATATAATTTCGAAGAAAACATCTTGCCAATTTTGTTGAAATGCTAGTTATTCGAAATATCCACCCGGATCAATTTCAAAGAAGAAAGTTCATTGAATTTCAAATGAATAATGTGTTTCTAAGAAACTTATGCTATTAATACCTGTGCTCTCGACTCAGTCTGAAACTTATATCCAAGAAAATAGAGTTTCAAAGAATGAAATCAAATCATTATTTTGTAATAAAAAAGAATCAAAAACTGATATTCACTGAAAAAAGACTAAAACATATTCTCATATTTTGATCGATAGATAGATATATAGTATAAACATTTGATTCAATGAAATATTAATTATAAGAAAAATCTATTTTCGTATTCCTTTCTCAAGAAGTAGTGATTATCTGATCACAAATATGAAGACATTATTCTTGTGTTTAATACCATTTGTTATACACTTTTCAGACATTATTTGTCTAAACAAAGAGGTATACGAAGACTCAGAGGATTACGACTTCGATCACAAGAGTATCCGAAACGTGACGAAGAAATCGGGTCTCAATATCAAGCTATCAGTTGTTAACAGCACTGGTATTAGCCTTAATGACAGCCAAACTAAACAAAGTATCAATAAGTACGACAACTACAGAGACTATCAGATCCTTAGAGAGAGCGATGAGATGACTAAGAGTACGACCAAACAGGAAATGACTGTCTTTCAAGAGAAATACAATAACCAATCGATGGCTGATATCAACAGACAAATGATGAACAGCACTATCACTACCGGAACTCTTTACACATCCATCAGAACGAATGGAACGACAACGACCTCTACTACCACTATCACTCCCAACACAACTATTCCTTCAAATACAAACACTATCAGCCATTCTTCTAAAACGACTGCCATCTCCTCTAATAAAACAACTCTTATGACAACTACTATTCCCACCACTATTACTGTCTCTAAGAAGACAAAAACTATCCTCTCTTCTGAACCTTCAATGACACCAACAACCCCTTCTTCTTTACCCTCTACTTCTATAACTACAACATCTCCTAAACCCTTCACTACGATAACTATCACCCCCTCTCCTAAAACCACTCAAATGATAACCACTACTCCCTCTACAACTGCTATTAGTCCTATCCCTACAACAAAAGAAACGGCCGGAAGTTCTGCAAAGTATAAGTCTTCCATTAAGGTAAAGACAACCGCCAGACCTCTGGCAACAAAACTCATCAAAATTAATGACAATTTGAAAAACATTTCAAAACCCATTACGACGACTACTCCTACCACTCCCGCTGTCAATCCGTTCATGACTTCGAGAGCTTTTAAAAAGACTTCAACTAATGGACGAAAAATCAGAAAAAAGATCAAAATCGAGACAACGACTGAAGATGTGCTCAAAATAAAAAATGAGCTCAAAATGGGGGCACAACTGTTGGACAACAGTCAAAGTGAAATACTGACGACAACTTCTATTTCAACCACTGCTACAACCAAACGAAAACCCAAACTACAGCCTAAAAGACGTCCCAAAACAAGCACCCGTTCCCACAAACAAACTACAAGAAGACCAAAAGTAGTCACAAAATTGTCACAACTTCTGAAAGAGGGAGAGGAGGACGACATAACATTACCGCCCGGTCTCGAGAAAAGCGTTGGAAACGACCTCTACATACCACCACTCGGAACAGAATTGGACTCAAGGGGTCATCTCATTAAGAGCCCAAACCTACCAATAGGACCCCTTCCTATCTTCCCTATAATGCCACCCAAACTACCGGAAACCCCCGGCTTTCAGACAATTTGGGTCCCGATTCAGATCCGACGGGACAGCCATTCAATTAATGAAATGTGGAAACAGTCAAAGACCCCGAACTTCATAGAGAGGGGTCATATCAAACACAAACCCAAACTCAGTGAAGGGACAGACAACAGTTGGTGGCGCAAAGTCCGTCCGAACTACTGTTTTGAACCGATAGTAGTCGAGCACTACTGCGCCGATCGCCAGCCTCTCAAGAAGTGGTCATACAATGAGGCGGACGAACGCTGTTATCGTTATATAGACTACTGTTCCGCTCATAAACTCAATTCATTTGATACACTTCAGGACTGTCTGGTCTCCTGTTGGAGAGCAAGCGTCTGATTGCATGACTACCTGTGCTATCAATCAATTATTAATTACTCTATGAATAGAAAACAATTTTATTGAATAATATATTTCTTAACTCTTTTATTATTTGTTTAACTTTTTAGTTATTTATCAATTTCTTATGTAATTATTGCGTGCAATGACCAAGGTCTTTTCAAAATAACATTTTTATTCATTAAACAAGTTTCTCGAATATAACCTTGATTCTCACTTTTAAAATCAAATGATTTTATCATAATTATTCGAGTGTTGATTGATGATTTGAAAAAGGGTCAATTAATAAAATCATTTGAAAATCACATGATGTCTGATGTCTAATGGAAAATAACATCTCTGTCTCAATGTCTCAAATGATTTCTTAACAAGAAATAATGATGTTACCATGCTAATAAAGCTTTATGTGTTTACTAATATTCATCAAAATCATAAAATTTAGTACAATTCTTGAAGTCCTTATCAGTCAAGTCCTCAAAATATCGTTTATCGGCGCATCGGAGGGGACCGGAAAACTTTGAGGATATAGTCTTGTTCTCATAGATCCAATTAATACCACAGTCACATTTCACCATGTTACCTTTCGATAGATCAAGTTGAATATGATATCAGAAATATAATAAACGCATAGATTTCAATACCTTTGACTCTAATCTTAGTCATATCAAAGGGAAGTAAAGGCATGAAAACATTAGGTCTGAGTTCAGTCAAGTTATTGAATGAGATGTCCAGAGCTGTGGGTCGACTCAACTTATCAAACGCGTGATCGGATATAACCTTAATGTGATTCGACTGTAGATTAATCCTAATGTGAGGCAAAAGTGAGTCTTTACTATCATTTGGTTTTTGAATCGCAAACGAATTGTTTCCCAACTCTTCCAACAAATTATTACTCAAATCGAGGAAATCCAAGTAAGGCAGTGAAAAGAAAGCAAATTGACCAAGCTTCTTTATCCTATTGCGTGATATTGCAATTAAAGTCAAGTGTTTCTGGTTTACGCCAAACGCATGGTCAGGGATGAAGTCCAACTGTGAGTTAATAGTTTTAAATAAAGTTTTAAATTGATCAAGTTTGTTTTTGCTGTGACTTTACCTGATTGTCGTCAAGTGTTAGTTCAGATAATAGGTTTAGTCTTGAAATGGCTCTAAACAGGGATTCACTGCTATTGAGAGAAGTGGACACCAATTGAAACGATTTCGTTGTATTGACTGAACTCCAGAACGCGTTCTCCTCAATAGTGGTCAGACTTTTAGCGTTTCTTATGTGGATATTAACGAACGATACCTGCAAACAATTATTAATGTTCAGAGTTTTACCATGCAATATTATTAGAGCAAGGATATTCACATTTCTCGAGAAATAATCAGTTATTTTAGTGATATTAGTGCTCTCTGACAACTGGAACGACTCCACAACTTTTTTCTCAATCAAATCGAAAGACGTCCGGAGAGTGACATCAGTTGTTCCCAAATTACACGACACCGCACTATCAGACACAAGACATTTGCAACCGACTAATGCTGCACATGGTTTAGGATTATCAGCGCCGGTCACTACCCATTGTAGAAAAATATTTGACAAAAGACACAAATATTTTATTGATTTCATATTTTTTCAACACTTTTAAAGAACATGTAATGAAATCCTGAGAAAAAGTTTTGCAAAAAACCTTTTTATCGATTCGAGAAATTTGTTTCATAAGGAAAGGTATTTATATCTTTGACATGAATTGTGGAAACGGCAGATAATTCTCATATCAGTCTTTACTCAAGACTTGAGTTAAAAGTCTTTAAAAAATCGATAACAGTTCCCACTATTGGAGGGTTAATCACAACTAGGGTTGAAGTACTTTATTAAATCAACTAGATAGTTTTGTTACAAAGTTTTTTTTTCTTATTTTTATTCGTAAATACTGAGCACCGGTTGACTAGAATTCGTAATTAGGGAACGGCTTAACCACCGATTTTGACAGAAATGACTCCATTACTGGTCTCGTGTCTAATGCTTTCCATTCCATGATTGATGACATCCCTACTGTCCCTATCGTTGTCGCTGTGGTCATTGTACTGCCAGGACAGGCATCCGCTATAACCACTATTATAGTAGTGTTTGTAGGCCTGAGCCGAGTCGTTAACGCACGACCTCTTCGTAGAGAACTCTCCAATAATTAATGGTTTGTCGAGTCCGTACTGTTCGGCCGTTCTCTTTATGGGGAACTCCGCACTGCACTCATAGGTATGCATTTGATAGAAGTCTAGTTTGCCATTATCTTTACCGCCGGCTCTGACCATACATTCGTCTTCGTATATATTAAAACAATTACTGCATTTGTTAGTACAGGTCCGGGGATTCCAAGAGCCGACTGTCACCAGAGCTGAAGAATCGAACGTATGAATGGCAGCCGTAACCCAATTGAAGAATCGTAGGATCCTTTCCCAACAAACATCACCAAAAAGTAAGACAATTATTCTTCAGAGAAATCTATTCATTACTTCAATCCATTACTTACTTCTTAATGGGGTGTTTGAGCTCAAAACCCATTCCCTTATTACTGGAATGCCATCGATTAGTGTCAAAACAGGTATTGGTGTCGGTATCCTTATGGTTGATATCCATTCCGCCTTCGGGTTCGTTCATCAGTTCAAAGGCTGCCAACGCTTTCTTACCTATGAATCAAAAGACATTATAAGACATAAAAAAAGTCATTTTATTTTTCTCTGAATTACTCAGAAATCAATCAATTATTTCAATAATGAGTTAGTAATCATCAATACCTTTGACGCCTTCAACCATAGGTTTGAGCGCTTTGTCGATATAGGACTGGATTTTACTCTCGTCGGTAATGAATCCGTCGTCGGTCTTGAATATCGAGGCTTTAAATTAGGGATCAATTTGTTGTAAATTAAGTTTTTATAAGAAAACAAAATTTAAGTTAAAAACATATTTTTAAGTAAAAATCGATTTTAGACTTATTCTGTTCTCAACTCAACTCAAAAAGTTATTAAATCCCAAAACCTTTAGGCAATAAATCATCGCTCAGTCACTCTCCAGAAATGAGAGTAATTTTTAAGGCCTAATAATCTCATTCTGAGTCGAGTGGACACAAATTTAATGTCCACTAAAAGACATCAATTTTTCTGTCCATTAGTTTAATGCTTAAGATTTGCCACAAATCTATGAAATCCATTAAATTCTTTGATCCCTTCGTTTGCCGTTAAAACACATCAAAGAGTTTACGACAAAAACAGTGAAAACAAAAATCATTTCACTTCACGAGAAATGGTCTTAGAATTAGACCATCGGTATATGTAATGTATTAACAAGATAGCTTTTCAATATAATAGGCTGATATAATTGCAAGTTATGTTAATTTTTGTATACATGGACTTACTCGTAAACATGCAGAAAATTATGAAAACGTTGTGCTTTTCGGCGTCATCTAAGAGTGCCTGCATTTCTTTGACCAAATCGTTTTGTTTGTCGGTCCCAACGACGTACCCCTTACTGTCAAATGCAGGAGAAGTTGAGCCCCAGAAGTGTAGCCAAACTCTGGCGACATTCCCTCCGTGAGCGTTAATACCGGCCAACCATTCATTCATTTTGGTCCTGTGCTGCCAATACTTGCCGTTCCCCCAATCGCTTCCCAACTCATTCCATGCTATGTTAGCGCCGGACAAAAATATTTTCTTCCCATTGAATTGCAATTCTTTGCCCTTAACTTCGAGGTATCCCTCAGTAGGAGCGCACAGGTATGCGATCACAACCGACACTAGAATTTCTTTAAACATTTTTTTCATTCGACGAAAACTAAACTAAAAGTTGTCGAAACGTTTCGTTTTTTCAAAGTTTTATACAAAACTTTTTGTGAAAATTGATTAATAAATTGAAATCAGTTTTAAGTACAAAAATATTCCCTTATTTTCAAAACTATTCATACAGAGGGAGAGGGACAGGTGTTAGTACTGATAGCATAGGGAAACACATAATTCTTTTATTCAAATAACTTTCAGTTCAAAGTAATTGTGTTTTTGTTAATCGATTTAACTTTAAATCAGATAATATTTGAAATGAATTTCAATAATCAGAGGGTTTTCAACAAATTCTGATAAACTGAAGTGAAGTCATTCCTCGAATCAATATATTTGAGTCTAAAATATGTTTTATTTGACTTATATTTTGATTATTTATTCGTCGAATAAATAATTTAATGGAAAAACAGTTTTTAAATAAATGACTAAACGCTAAACGAAAGGCAAATAAATTCATTTGAAATAAACAAAAAATTGAAAACAATTTGTAATTTGAGTCAAAATCAGAGCTAAAACAGGATTCAAAACAATGTGAAGAAGTTATCAGTCGCTTGTAATGTCACTCCTGAAGGTTGTGGTGACGCCTCAGATGGAGGGATAGGTTTTGCTTCCAATAAGAGGCGTACTTACAGTCAGGGAAAGTGCAGAGAAATTGTTTGCTTCCATGGATTACTTCGTGCTGTCGGAGCGCAACCTTATGTGCGAATGTCTTTCCTATCGATTCAATTGAGAAAACAAATCAATTAATTCAAAGTCCAAACACAAGTCTGAGGTTTCTGTTGACAAGAGTTACCAAATCTAATGATAATTACTATAAGACAGGAGTTTAACAAATAAATTAAAGGAAACCAAAGCCCAGAATAAATAAATTAGAGTTAATTCCTGAGGTCTTTCCCAAAATAATGACTACTGTCACGCATTTAGGCATAAAATGAGTGCAATTTTTGGTTAAATTCAACGAAAAATGATTGAAAGCACAGGTCGTACCGCAATGAGGACAGGCATGTTTACCCGACCGGTGGGGAACTCGTCTTAATTTTCTAGTTTTTATGACTTTAATCAATTGATGATCGACGGGCACCGGCTGTAGGAGTGTTGCGGCGTTGAATTGTACGGCAACTGCAGGACCGGTACCACCGCTCGAATGTAGATTCAAGTGTTTCTGGAGATCTATCTGACGGTTGAAACTCTTGTGACAATTACTGAAATAGCATTTCAAAGAATATTTGTCCGATCGGTGGTATGTCTTCTCGTGATAATTGCGTGAAGAGGTCTGAGTGAAAGTCCGCTCACATCCGGCGTACGAACACTTGTATGGCTTGACTCCTGTGTGGGACCGACGATGGGATTGGATGTAGTGTTTGCTAAACGTTTTGCCGCAAATATCGCAACGGATTTGTGACTTTTCCGTCCGGTTCTGACTATTGGAGTCATCGCTCGCACTGTTGGCAAACGAAAGCGAATCTATTGCTAAACATAAACAACAAAATTAATGGATAGACAGTCAGGACATCCCTTACCGTTATTATTGTCCGAATTGTTTGAGAACTCAATGACTTCTAATTCCATTTGTGGCACAAAAATGATGGACTCATTCAACGTTTTGTTTATATTATTACTATTATTGACATTAGTTTTGGTTTTATCGGCGAATGAGTTGATGTCGAAAGTGTGGTCAAAACCAATCGCCTCTTGCATTGAGTTGTGAAGCCTTAAGTGGGACTCCATCTGCTCTTTGCGGGCGAACAACAGATTGCATCCGAAGTACTCACACCTGAACTTAGCCGAAGACTCACTATTATTGTTGTTATCATTGGTTTTACTGTTATTCCACTTAAGAATCGTCCGTTCGATGGGTTCGCCAGTGGTTTGAGCTGTCGATCAAAAACAACAGACAATCAATTAAAGGGATAATAGACTTAAGGCATACTTTGGACGCTATTCTTATTGGGAGAGAAGAAGATCTGTTGCTGTAGTGAATCGATTTGTTTGTCTAATTTGAATAAATTGTTTTCACAATTGATTTCTTCCAAATTGTTTAACGTATTGTCAGTTTCGTTGAGTCGTTTCATTAGTTTGCCGTTAATTTGCTTAAGAAGTTGGATATAATACAGACATTCGGTATGTCTTGTGTTCAACAATTGGATTAATTGTCTGAAAGACTTGTTCTCCGATTGAAGTTTGGCCACAGACTCGGCCGCCGATGTCGGCGGCAAACGGGCGGACATCACATCGAAGTCTTCGTCGGCGACACTCGACGACTGCTCTCTCGAAGACATGACATCCAATTGTCTATCAGTTAATTGACTATCGATTGGCAAAAAAATTTTGATTTACTCTTAAATTGCAATAAATTTTTGATTCAATTATTGTTTTGTTTTTGTTTACAGTCTTTTCCCCAAAAAACAAATTCTATGTTTTGAAGCCATTCGTAGACAACGAACGAAGGTTTAGACCTTTTAGATGAAAGGCTTATATATATTCATTGATTAATATGCGTATTGAAAAGGTATTGAAATGCTTCATATGATTCATATTAGTGTTCCCTTTATTTCTTTGGAGAAAATTGAAGAAAAATTAGCTTGGTCAAGTGAATATTTTACCAATTACAAAATATAAATTATAGTCTAAACCTATTTTAATGTAAATAAAGATTAATTATTAAGTTTTAATGAGACTTCACAATCATTTCACCGCTATTTAGATTTGACAGCAATTGTATCGCAAATCAAATTACAGTAAAACCTATTAATCAAAACATTAATCAGAAGAACAATTGTTTGGCGGAAAAGTGTTAAAGAAATGATGAGACGATCCCCTCGTCTGGTCATCGATTCGAATCTTTTGTTCGAAAGATTGAAAACTGACTCAAAGTTTGACTTCAATTCAAATTAAAAGTAAATAATTTATTTCGAAAATCGATTTAAAGCCGAATTAAATCGAAAGGAATGCATCGATTACTCCTTCAAATCAATTCAAAAGATATGAATATTCGTCGAAATAATCCAAAAATAACACAAAAACTGTGGAAAACACTGGAATACAGAGATTTTGAGCGAAATCGCAAACAATTCATTCAAAAACTATTTGTCGATAATATGTCTGAATTCGAGTCCGAAACACAACTCAAGACAATAATCACAAACGCTTTTGAAGACCAAATGATTGTCGAAGAGTCGGACGCGAAGAGTGGTTATCGATTGGTGCCATCAGTCGATAGGAAACAGTTCTTCAGTCAAATGAATGATTGGTATTGTTTTGAATGTCATTCCTCTTCAGCCGATGAGAACCTAATCGGATGTAAATCGTGTTTCCGATCGTTTCACGAGTCATGTCTTGAGAAGAAAATCTCTTCCGATAGACAATCAAATGATGTCTTCAACGACTCGACCATCAGTTCCAACATTGAGTCGGCATTAATCGTAAGCAACGCAGAGATCGGTTCCAATGACTTACAAATGGACACAATTTGTGACAATCTTTCAAACATCGGATTAGAAGAACAATCGGACAACAGATCCAATGCTGAACCGATGAATACCGACTTTACGTTGTTATCACCATTGGATCCGATGGACTTCGAGTGTCTCTATTGCTGTCGATTCAAATACCCGGACATCAACTCCAGAGCGGAACAGCTCTGCGGACAGCAATTGAATCGTTTGATTGAATTGTTTTTCAAAAAACTTGAGAAGTGTTTGGAAGACATCGATATCTATGAGGAATACCCCTTAGAGTCGACTCTAACGGATCTGATGTTTATCTTCAGTCCAATCGATTTGAATACCATTCGTATAAAAGCCTTACAACTGAAGAATTACCACAATTTTGTTGAATTTGAGAACGATTTGAGACATTTCTGTCACAACTATTCCATTCTTAAGGACGGGAATCAAATCCAGACTTTCATCGAATCCATTGATTATGAATTGGGAGAACTAAACCGATGTCTCGACTGTTATATCGGGTCCACAGCTATCGAAGTGGGAGAGGAACAGACGGATGAGTGGTTTACACGTTTATGCGCTCCTAAGCACAGAGTGGTGTTCGCCCGGTTCCAGAGGTGGCCCTTCTGGCCATCAAAAGTCATCCAATGGGACGAAGACTCAGACGACTGTTGGGTACAGTTCTTCGAACCGAAGTTCTTTACCATCGCTTTGGTTCCAAAAGACAATATCCGAGACATTGACTACAAATTTGAATCAAAACAATTGACAACCGATAAGATAATCCCTTCGATGGCTCTTCTCTTCAAATATCTGACAAATTGGCGAAACGAGAGCCCAGAAGACTTCACATACGAATCCACTTATAGACGTCTCAAGCAATTATTGGCCAAAAATCTTATAAAAACAGTAATTAACGCAAAAATATTGTAATTCAGTTGTAATTCATGTCTTTATTTGAAGGGAAACCCGGTTTTTGCGGATCTCGACCTTCAAAAAGAGAGGCAAAAAGTGGTCAGACGTTCGTCTAATAAGTTTAAGAAACAAAAATTGGACCAAATATTAGACAAAATGGATGACTCGGATGAAGTGTCTGTCGAAGTGGGCTCTACTCAATCGTCTTCCGACACAAGTATTCAATCGTCTTCACAATCGAGTGACGAATTAAACGAATTATTCTATGGTTTTGTCAAAAATTTGTTTAATTTATTGAAACCTTTAATATATTTTCACTTTTCAGACATTTTGTTCGAAGACGAGAATCAAGAGATCCCCGGAGAGGGTCCTCTTAAGACACTCCTCGAGACTAAGAAAATAACAGACGACCAGAAGATGAGTATCTGTCAGTTAATTATCAAACACTCGATTAAAATACTAAAATCAAAGACTCAATCGTTTGAAACCTATCCTTTCCTATGAATCACAACTCATTTCCTATTATTTAAAGATATTTTAATCGCGTTTTTCCTTATTTTTTAAGAATTTTATTACTTTTTAATGTTTTTCATTGAAATTAATTTACGAATTGTTTTTAGTTTTAAAAATAACTTTTAATTTGAGTTAATTATTATTTTGCAATACTTTTAAAGACATTTCCCATAATTTTAATGTAATCTCTAATCAATTGATTTGTTTTTCTCAAACTTATGACGAGTGCTGTCGTCAGTCACGAAATGATTCTTTAATTCATTAATAGTTTCATTAGTTTTCTGTTTAACTTATTTTTAATGTAAATATTTTTCTATAGATTATTATTATTCACTTAAATATGAGTTTCTGTTTATTAAATAAACATTTGATTTAAAATTGATTTTCAAATTGAGACATATGTCATGGGGTATGTCATGGGGTATGCCTTCGAGAAATTTCTCAATTGAGCACTGGATTAGTCTTCAGCACAGGTTCTGACCGACACATTCCGGTCTCAAAGACTTATCGACTGATTATATCAGAGGACATAAGAGGACATAGATTTGAAACATTTGAAGGTTTTATCATTTTTTTTGGTTTTTTAGTCAATTTATTGCTTTTGGTTTTGAAATTTCAATTCATTTTATCGTTTTTTGAAATGATTTTTAAGTTTTTTCGATTATTTTGAGACTTATAATCGAAGCTCAAAATATGTGAGGATTTCATTGTTTTCAGGAAATTGTTTGTAGTTTTGAGTAAATATTTAACGAAATAATTTGGACAATAAGTCAATAAGCAATTGATTTCAATTAATTATACCTAAAGTCAAAGCCCTTTCTTATAAAACATGAAATTCCTGATAATTTTCATGAGTTTCAATATTTGAGAGAAATTTGTTTTTCAAAGCAATTCCTTAACAAAATATTTATTGAAAATCAATTGTCATTCGAAAAGATATTTATTGAATAAATTATTCATCAGTTTTGGGAACAATTAATGCAAATAAGTTTTTGAATGACTCATTGAACTCAGCTTTTATTCTATTTTTGATATGAATTTCAAGAAAAAAGTACAAAATATTTATATAAAGGCTTCGAATTTGATTCAAAAAATATTTACAATAAAATGATATTTGGATTCAATTAGTTTTTATCAGTCATTCAGAGGGAAGAGAGTCTATTCGCTCAGAATTGTAATTATTTTTGTTATTCTGTGCGAAAGTGGAATAACGGAAATATTGTTCTTAAAAGACAAACGTTTTATCGACAAATATTAGCCTTAATTCTGGTGATAGCAATGATAGCAATCAATTCAGTAAATAAATCAAATGATTATTCAAATGAGACATTAGTTGCTATGCTATTGACTACCAATTTGTTTGTCATCTCTATTGATACAAATCTTGAACTTATCTTAACATGAAATTCATGTCTAGAACTTTCTTAAGCTATAAATCACTTCTTAGCCTATAATTGAAAACTGCAGCATTATTTGTTTGGATGGATAACCAAGAGTGTATTTAACAAGTTTATCTATTTGCAATTAAAAGTTATTTGAAATAATTATTCTATATTTAATGGTATTGATTTGAGCCTGCAATCAGTGACTTGCTCACCTTGCTCATCATGGTATTAAAATGAAGCCCTCCTAAGCATTGGAACTGCCCTTTGTTCGGATACAACCGATTGTGAAATAAATATATTCTTTTGAGTAGTTTTTCTCTTTTGTTAATAAAAACACATTCAAAGTCTAATATAAAGGAAAAATTGTTTTCTAATAATTTTTATGATATCATTCCTATTGATAACAGTCGCGGAAAATATCTGACAAACAGACAATTGTTTTCCCGAAGATTTAGATTAAAAGTAAATAAATTTATGTTTAATCAAAAAACAGTCTCAAGGATTAGATCTGAAAAAAATATTAGTTTTTCTTCTGATTCGACAAAAAATAAGACAAAATTGAAATATAAGTCACTTTTCTAATCATTTTATCGAAGGCTTGAATATGTCTTCTGTTAAGTCATTCATAGGAGTGACTCAAACCAATGGCATATCCTATGCTATACTTCGCATGCTTTCCAGTGCACTCACATTGCAAACACTGTTCTCGACTTCCATCAGATCACGTAATCATTGAAACTATCAATACTTTTGTGAATTTAATGGAAATTTCATTCAACAGATTAGAGACACTAATCATATGTATTTGTATTTCATAATCCATTCATTAAATCAATTGAATTATAAGTATTTTTTTTAATCAAATCAAAAGAATTTCAGTTCATTTCTCGATAAGAATTGCAAAATATTTTGTTGTTTAAAGTTTTTAATTACAAATTACTTATTGTTTTGTTGTTTCAGTTTGTCTTTGAATTTGATTAATTGATTGATTCAATTAAAAAAAAGTTAAATTGAATTTCGAAACTCTTAAGGGAATGGGTTCTCATGAATACATCTCATGAGATGACATGAAAAACATGTGAATCAAAAAGTTTTTATTTTTGTCGAAATCATAGATCAATAGAAATAATTATTTAAAACCAGAGGAAGTGTTATTAGTTTTGGGCGAAAATTCTTATCTCGTTTTCACTGATAAGAGATAAGACTTAAAAAATAATACAAAGAATATATAGTTTTCTATTGAAATTGACTTTTGGTTAATGAGTTTTTAGTTAATCACGAGTTGACTATCGTTTAGAAAAAAAAGTAGTTCTTATCAATCGATTTGAGGAATAAGTTTTGATTTTGATTTTTAAGGAGCCGTTTGTTTCAAAACAGTTGCCAATTGTTTGTATTAAAAAATTGTTTTTCTTTAAAACAGAGTGAAAATCACTTCAGAAAAAATCTTATTTTAAACTTATTATGACTAATATTTTCAGAGGAAATAACAGAATTGTTATCAAACTTTTATAATCAGAGATAATATAATTTGGGAGGACTTGAGGACAAACACCACCAAATAGTTTACACGATTAGGTATTTTCAGTGGAGAAGAGATTATTCACAATTGACGAAACTTTTCCGTTCATCTCAAGTGTAGCCACTATTGAGATAAATATTTAAGAGAAATATTTCACTCGATTTTCATATAAAAGTTGAGTAAAACTCAGGCCTTAAGTCATTCTTTAAGTCGAAAGCCATCCGCTATAAGTCAAGAGTCTTTTGACATAAGAAAACAATTTTGGGTCGAAAGTGTGTTTAAGTTCAGAGTTTTGTGTCTCTAATAATCAATTCATAATTATTTGTCTAATAATTAATGCATTCAAATGTTTTAATGCATACGAAGTCTAAACGAAGTGTTACTAAATTTTTAAGCGTCGAAAGCCTTAAGAATAGAAAAAAGTAAACATTTTTGAAATAAATAAATTTTTAGTCAAATTGTTTTTCTGACTAAAAGTCTATTCGGTATTCGTTTCTATTATTGAAGTGTTTTTCAATAAATCACTGAAAACGTGTCATTAATTTCTTTGAGCGGAAAAAAAGTAATTAAATATTGGCTCAAAAATGCTGTTAATAATGGCCTATAATTTTGCACTTCATATTTCGGTAGCGTCGATAGCCATCGACTTTGTGTTGGTTGTCGCGTCGCTATTGACCGGCACCTCCTCATCCAACTGTGCCTTCGCTGTCGACTGTGCTCTCGATGTGTTCTCTTCGGCGATACTGGTCTGGCGTTTCTATGGCGAGACCAGTGCCAACAGCCACTCAATCTATTCGGCTCCTTCTGCCCGACTGAGGGACACCCGACACAACTCATACCAGTCCCTTAACCTTAGCGGCAATCAGCAGAGCTCTAGCCATCGCAAAGAGCTCATCGCTTGCATAGGACTGGGCTTTATGTTCATCTTATCCGGTGTTATAGTTATCGCCAAATCTGGTGTCGATCTGGCGGTGGCCGAAGTTAGCGGTCAATTCTCAGATCTCGAACCCGATGTAAGTCTTCTTTCAATTGATTTCCTTTCAAATCATTTTTTAAATTTCATAACTTTTATGAATACTTTTCGCAAAAGTTCTAAAATTTTCTTATTTTTCTCTTTTCTTTTGAACTTATAGTCAATTTGTAAGTCACTTATTTTCTATATTTCTGTTTTAATTTGAATCTTGATATTAATTTTGAATTTTAACCTGATTATAGATGAATGGTCTTCCTGGCATTCTTCACGTGACATCTGTGGCAACAGTTATCTGCAGTCTATTAGCACTGGGAAAGTATATCCTCTACAAACAACTGGACTCCAGGTCTATGCTCTTGGAATGTAAGTAAATCAATAACACGTTTCTCAATAATCTTGGTGTTAATTACTGGATTTCCTATCGAATAGCCATAAACTCATGGATTTCAGCGGTATTTGCGTTAGTGATAGTCATCTCAACGCTAATCATCGAATACAACCCCAACCTCTGGATTCTCGACCCAATCGTATCCATAATATTCTCCATATTTATGATAATTTATGGCATTTTCAACATAATTAAGAACCAAAACAAACTCAATGATTACGATAACTGCAATTTTTCAAAGAAAAAAGTCGAGTATATTATCATTCCATAGATATAAGACTTTTCTTACGAAATAACTATTTTTTTTTTGATTATAATTATTGAGACTTTTATCTGATTTTACTCTCGATTTTATGCAACTATTCTTCTCTTAAAAAACATATAGAAAAACAGTTATTATTCGCTTAATATTTGAATCTTATATTTAGAATAAACTCCAGTTTTATGTATTATTTTATATACTTTTCAATAGATTTTTTTCATCCAATAGTCGAATAAATGTTAATTTATTTTCAAATCTCTTCAACTTTTATGTCATTATATACTCAATTGAGAGTTGATTTGAAAATTATTTTAATAATTAGACTCTAATTACAAAATATTTGCTGTGATTTTCATAATCAAGATTTTTATTAGAAAACTAATGAATTGTTTTTTATTTTAAAAATTTTATTTATATTTCATTTTCTATGAAAATAAAAACTTCTAATTCTATGAAATTCTTCAGAAAATCATTTATTTCTTCAAATATTTCAGTAATTCATAGAATAATTAGTTTCCAGAAAATTATTGAAACCCTAATGACATCTAAGCTTTGAGATTGAAATTAATTGTCTAAAAGTTAGTCAAATGTTCAGTAATTTTCCAAGAGTTTAGTCAAAGAAATAATTCAACAAAAAATGAATTCAATGATAATTCAAATGTTTTTATTTATCAAATGTTTTGCAGAAATACATTGATTACTATGAAAGTGAATCACAATTTGTTCGCAAATATTCAAAATACAAATATTTGGGAAAAATTTTGGTTTTAAACAAATTTTGATTTTAAAGCTATTCTTCTTACGAGTGGACAGCCGTCCGACACGATTAATAGATCAGACCTTTGCCGGCCAAGAGGGGAGCACCGTATCCGTATCCGGAGCTGAGGACTGAGGGACCGACCAAACCGTGACCCAAACCACCGACACTCAAGACTGATGGAGCGCCGATGAGACCTCCGTGACCGACGAGGGCGGATCGGCCGACAAGACCACCGTGGCTAAGGAGGGCGGGGGCGGCAACAGTTCGGACCAGAGATGGGTGGGCAATGCTCGAGGCATAAGAAGATCGGACGCCAATGGGAGCGCCGTATCCGTATCCGGAGCTGAGGACTGAGGGACCGACCAAACCGTGACCGAGACCAAGACCGAGACCTCTGACACCGAGACCGTGACCGAGACCAAGACCGAGACCTCTGACACCGAGACCGAGACCGTCATCGAGGATAACACCACCACCATGGACACCACCAATTACATCGGATCGGATGACGGTTGATGTCGGGACGGCGGCAGCCATTCCGATCAAAGCGAAAATGATCTAGTTTAAATGATTGAACAAGTTAGTTTGGATTTATTTTAAAAATATTTCGGATAAGTTTTCGAGTATTTGAAGAGTTTAATAGAAAAAGTCATTATATTTACCATTGGATTCATTTTTTTGAGGTTTGGTTTGTTTTGTTCTAAAACTTGAAGCAAAAAAAGTTTTGAAAGTTTTGGTGAATTTTTTTCTTAAGTCTTGCCCTTTATATACAAAATATTTGATCCTTGGATTCGGTGGCTATCAGTGTTCAACAATATAGAGAGTGGAAGACCACTGGAAAGCCTGTCTATCCTTGAGATTACTCGTTATTAATCCATTCATTTCAGCAGAAAAATAGTTATTTATTTTTAAATATTAAATAACTTTTCAATAATTTGTTTGAAACGCGAATATCATTATTGACTTTGAATTTTGTTTTTTGGAGGACTTCTGCTCTGGAGAACAGTTATCCCAAAACCTAAAGGGCGTGTACTCTGCATAACAATTAGAGCCCTAATTGTCGACAGGAATTGCATTAAACAAATGTAAAGATCATTCTTCAAGTTTATAGATAAGGGATAACTCGAATCCAGTTTTTTTAATTCAAGGAAAACAATGAGAATCTGATTAATGACGAAATTATTGACTTAATTAATTAATTTGCGTAAAAGTGGTTAAATTCAACGAGAAAGACAAAATAATAACCATGATCATTTCAATAGATAGATACATTCAGCATTAAATTTCAAACTCATACAAAATTAGCTAGGTAAGGACAAGGTAAAAAATTATAACATTTCTTGTTTAAAATTAACTCGAATTATTTTTAATTGATTCTATCAATAATTGTTGGGATTGATAGTTATTATTCCTTTTTCATGAATGAATGATCTTGATCACTCCTGTTATTTAAGTATTTGTTTTATAAATAGTCTGAAATTGATTTTGAAATTCATCTGAAAAGAGGAGTGATTTTGAGGACAATCACTGCTTTCGGGTATTAAAGGATTTTCGTGATGTTTATCAGACTTTAAAATCAAATTAATTTATAATTAATTTCAATAATTTTTTTTATTAATCAATCGTTTGGTTACTATTGTATCCCAAAAGTGAAGTGAAGGTCTGATCCCAAACACAGAAAAAATGATTTCAACTAATTTTAAATTTTAATGCAAAAAATATTAATGAGATTTAAAAAAGACTTTCTTTACAACAAAGACTCTGAGATCAGCTGCTACTCGAAGACCTCCAGGCCCTCCACACACTCACACCAGACCTTCTTTGGTTCCTCTCTTGTATGTAATTATCGCTATTTTTATGACTAACGGTATGTTTGAGAACAGGGAATGAAAAGTGAAGATAAAAATAATGATCGCTTTGTGTTCACAATAAGTCAATTACACGAATGAAAAGTGTATTTTAAATGACAAAAAACGAGTGAATCATAATTTTTTTTCGAGGTTTCGGTCAATTATCTCAAAAACCACAGTCAGTGCTGTTTATCAGATTACGGAACTCCTCTCAATTTCATTGGGAGTTACTCTTTTGGAGAGCTTTTATTTTAACTTGATTAATTATTAATGCAAATTAATTTTTAAAAATTTTAGATGAATTATTCAAACAATCAAATGGATTTATCGTGAATTATTTGACCAAGATTGTTTTCAAGTCAATAGATAAAAAGTTTGAGATCATAATAAGGTTATCAAAACTTGTTATTCAAAACAAACAATTCTCTCTCTTTCACTCTCACTCCCTCCCAATACTATACTCTTTTGTAGTCTTTTTCAAACTATTTGTTAATACATTTAATGATTTATTGGTTGAGATGTAGTTCAAGGGCCGACACTTCTTGGGAATCCTTTTCCCTTTCAATCGACTTATATTTGAGGCATTAAATCGGAAAACCTTTGGTTTGTTTCGTAAACAAAGTTTCCTACCATTGACTCAACTATTGAGTGTTTGATACGAATAAATGTTTGATCACTTCTCAAATCAATTAAATATTAATATTATTTCAATAGTTTTTCATTGGATTCAGAAATGTTTTCAAAGTTTTTAATCATTTTATTTATTGTCTTCAGAATTGAGTTTCAAAATCATTTTTCATCCTTTCATTGATTTATTTGATTCAAAATTGAATGATTGAATTAATTGCTCGTTGAGTTTAATAACTATATCTCAGCTTATGTTTTGAAACATTTTTTTAATTGAGTGAAATGTCAATTACTGTCCATTTTGTTTGTCATTGAGTTTTCAAATGACTGATCATAACTGAGATATGAAGACAAGACATCGAAACCTATTATTTGAATAATTTTTTGTTATGAATCGCTTTTTCATTCAAATTACAAATTGTATGCCAAAATCAATTTAACAATAGAGTAATGGGTGTCAAACAAATTCTCATTTATCAAGTTTATAATCCTATTGTATTTTAAATAAGTAGATACCAATTGAAATAAACATTTCAAATTAGATTTAACAAGCAAATTTATTTATAAAATATGATAGATAAGAAGATAGGTCATATTTTTACATTTCAAATTTCCAACCTTTAACAAAGTTTTATCTAGTTAAAATTCAATTGAAATTCCACTGATTTCCGCTTAAAGTACACAAAAATTTGTTGCTTGCTCAATTCTCGTCAATTAATTCTAAAATAATATGAATTTAATTATGATATTCAGCAATAATTGATAGGATATGTGAATAGGTTTACACAAAACTGTCTAAACTGTAATCAATTGGCAAAACTTCGCACATGTTTTATAACATCAGAAACTTGTTTTCACTTTTGAAAGCATCAAAAATCAGTTTATTTTCAAAATAAAATGTCAAACAATTTCCAAAATGAGTTTGCAATCAATTTATTTGATATCAAATTTAATATTAATCTGAAAAGTATTTTCTCAAAAGATATGTTTTGTGCGAATCCTTGAGATTATTGACAAATGATTATCAAATATATAGTCTATTAAATAGACTGAGAGTATCGGCAAATGGTTTGATCTGAAGAAAATTATTCAATAGTTAAGTACAAAAAAGTCATTCAATGATCACATGATAATCAATAAATCACTGCTCAGTTATCTAATCAACTGATACCTACTTTGAAGAAATTATTTCCTAATTGTTTTAATCAATTGATGAATGATTTTCAGTGGTTTATCACTTGAATAGTCTATTAATTATATAATTGTTGTGGAAATGCCTCCAAAGAAATCTCAAAAGAGTTCAAATAAAAATGAAATATCTTCGTTAAAATACTACCAGTGGTCAATTTTTGTGACCTTGTTCATTGGATATGGATTTTATGCGTACAATAGGAAAAGTGTGTCTCTGGTTATGCCGGAGCTCATGAAAAATGGACTTCAGAAGAGTGATGCCGGTTAGTTGTTAACCTTGATCATTTTCCTTTAACTTAGCACGTGTACATTGATCCTAGCTTGGTATTTTATCAGATAAGACACAAATCAATGATACAAATAATTTTGAAACTATTTTCGAAACATTATTTTCATTGAATTTATTTCTTTTTTTTTTAATAAAATCCAATTTTTATTGAAATCATTGGAAAGTTTTTCAAGTTTTTAGTTATTTATCGAATGGATATCCTCTCAAATGATTGATTAGTCAATTGCTGTTCAAATTTGAGGTTAAATTAATATTATTTTGCGATTGAATTCATAATTAAATGCCAGTTGAGTCAAGACTAGTATTTTTGTGATGAAAAATATCTTTAATTAAACCCTTTTCTTAATTCTTATTATTATTTTATAATTGAATTCAAATTATTATTATATTTCACTCAAAAAGTTTCACAACTTTTCTATTGATATGAGAATTAAGTTTTGTTTTTGAGAATCAGATAAACAGATAAAAACATATTTCAAAAGAAAAAATTGTTTCGCAAACAAATTCAGAGCAAAAACATTTTGAACCAATTCTTAAGCCATTAATCACTTGTTTTAAACACAAATTCAGGTCTAATCGCTTCCTCGCAAAACATAGCCTACGCTATCAGTAAATTCATTGGAGGAGTCCTATCCGATAGGCTGTCCTCCAGACTGCTCTTCACATCGGGTCTACTGCTGTCAGGTTTGGCAACACTTCTGTTCGCAAACAGCGATTCCGTCCTCTTGTATACAATTCTATGGTTTGTCAATGGATTGGCTCAGGGTTTTGGATGGCCTGCCTGTGCGAAGATACTGCGACAGTGGTTCTCTCCGACTCAGTTCGGCTTTTTCTGGTCACTGCTCAGCGCTTCGGCTAATATTTCTGGAGGTCTGTCCCCTTTCGTAACGGCATATGTTGTGATATACTACGGGTGGCGGACAAGCCTTCTAATAGCCGGCACCACATCATTAGTGGCGGCCTGTGTCTCACTCATCACTGTAGTCAACTGTCCACAAGATGTCAGTCTATCACCAGTTAATCCAAATGCTGTCGACTCCAAGAGTGGAGACAAAAGTAATTCAATTTTTAATTTAAAAAGTTTTCACAAAAATTTTAATTGAATTTGTGTTTAGAAAAATCTGCCGAAAAGTCGAGCGGTTGGGACCTCTTCAAGAGCCCATTCCTCTGGTTAGTCAGCATCTCTTATATGAGTGTTTATGCCTCGAAGACCAGTGCTGTTGATTGGGGACAAATGTATTTAATTGAAGACAGAAATCACTCACAACTCATAGGTTTTCAACAAAATCTAAAGAATTCAATTGAGTCAACACTTGCCTCCAATTTATAGGTTCGTCGTTTACCAGCAGTTTAGAGACCGGGGGCTTCTTCGGTGGCATTTTGGCCGGTTATCTCACAGACATAGTATTGAAGAGACAGTCAAAGGCAACGACTGGTAAAAAGTCTCAACTGTTGCCTTCCAACGCCCGGATGCCTATAGCGGTGGCGATGATGGTTGGGGTCGCCCTTTGCCTCCACTTCTTCCGCTTTTATGTCACAGAAACCACATCTCAGGTAACTATAGCTACATTAGGTCTCATAATCGGCGCCTGTCTTTACGGCCCGATCGCCATATTCGGTGTCGTGGCTTCCGAGTCAGCACCTCCTCATCTGAGCGGTACCTCACACGCGGTGGTAGCGCTCGCCGCCAACGGTATGTTCACAAAACTTCAAATTAATTTTGATTTCATTGATTTTTGAAACCTCTCCTCTTGTGATCAGTCGGTGCCATAATATCTGGTCTTCCATTCAGTCTTTTGGCCAAACACTACAACTGGTCCTCAGTTTTCCTATTATTAGAGTTCGTGACAATACTGACTGTCATTATGTTAGTCCTGTGCCGTAATATACCGGCGCGTATCGGAAAGACAGTGAAATTCTCCTAATATTTGAAACGTTTTGTTTTTAATTGAATTGTGACTCAAATTCAGTATTCAATTGAATATTAATTTTATTTGAATTTTCAAAAACCGGTTTTAACTTAAGTTTTAGTTTTATTTTAAAAGACTTCTATTTATTTGAAGTGAAATCAAACGAACAAATGTTTGGATATTATATTAAAAACTGTTTTAATTAAAAAACTATAGAATGAAAACAAATCAAAGATTAAAATGATTTGTAAATATATTACTCATTAAAAACAAAAGACATTTGTCATAATTAGTGCTAAAAATCAAAATATTGATTGAAATAAAAAAAATACTTAAAACAAAATACACCAAAACCTTAATCGAAAGCAAAGAACTCATTAAAAATAGTTTTCAAATCAAATCTAAAATCTGACGAAATGTTTGTATCGGAGATAATCACTAATTGGTTTCGAGACTAAACCACTTTTGTTTAGATCTTTAGCGAATTGATTGAGTTGTCGGCCCTCCCGTTCCCGGAAATAGACGCGAATTTGATGCTTCAGTTTCATTGGTTTACGAAAGTACTCGACTTCTGACAAAAACTTCATTAGTTTCGGTGTTTTCGATATAAGCTCTTCATCTGATTCTTCGATTTCGTCACTAATTTTCAGATAATTCTTCAGACAGTCGTTGAAATTGAACCCAAAATAGTAGAGAAGTAGAAGTGAATGTCTGTCCAACAGTTCTAATGAGAAGGGGTTTAGTTTTGTCTTAAAGTTATTGAAATTCCCGGAAATCAATAAAATGGTCACAAATTTGCGACACTTCTCTTCAGTCGGTTTCAGATTTGAGTTAATCCTTTTGAGTCGTGAAAGGGCTTCACCGGACCAGTAGTCGTGAAGTTCACTGAAGACCAAGCGTTCAAAACCAGGCTTTTTGGTCAAAAACCAGAGATATTTGAACTGCCATTCGATTCGGTCGTCAATTGAGACCAAATTGATGGCAATGTTGTGGAAGAATAGCTTCTCGTAGGCCTCCATTTTTTTGGCCAAACCCAGTGAGAAGTCGCAGCCATTCTTCAACAGTATTTCTGTCAGTTGTTTCGCCTCTTGAAGAGTACCATTGAATTGAGACAAAGATGTGATTAATTTCATCAATAAATTGATTTTTGTTGTGAATCGCAAGTTATGAATGTTATTGACGAAGACGTGAACCACTGACAGCTCTTTTAGAGGTCGTCCGGTGTATCCCTTCAGACAACGAATGGCCAGTTTTGGCCGTTTGGTCACCAACTCATCGAATACTTCTTCGCTGAAGATCTCTTCGGTTCGAAACAACTCTAAAAGTTCTGATATTTCCAAGAAATTCATAATCGAGTCAAACGTTTCTTGGATTTCAGATCAGTTCAAGTGATGATAATTAAGACAATTTTTTTTATCACTTCCGCAAAAGTGATCACCAATTGAATGATTGCAAATTCAACTTGAACAATCTAGATCAATCTATTCATAATGAGTGAATGTTGAAATCTTGTAAATGCGATCTAGGTAATTGATAGGTAATTCAATTTAAGCTTAATTTAGTTGTTATTAATTTGTATTTTGTTTACGTTTTTTACATGTGTTTCAAGTGTTGACCATTTGTTGTCAAAAATTCAGACAATAATTGTTTGTTTGCGTTATTTATTGACTAAATGGCACTCCTTTGGGAGAAATGGGAGGATTCATATCTGATTGACAGCCAATCAAAACATTTGCTGAAAGTATTGCCAGATTTAAATCGAGGAACAGATCTATAGTTCACTAATTGACTCAAATTTTGATGAATTGGTTTTTAAATCAATTATTAATTGAATTCATTTATAACTGAATTTAACTTTTTTTTTATTGAAATAAAGTTATATAAAACTCAACAAACATTTCATTTATTAATTAAATTAAGAGTAAAATCTGAAAATTAACTCAAATTCTTTAGCAAAATATTCATAAAAAAGTATCTTGATTATTAATATTTCAAATTACCAAGCTAATTGTGATTAAATCGTATATTTTAAATTGATTTTAGTTACAAACTGTAACTTTTTAATTGAGACGTCTCTGAGCATATATATAGAAAATTTTGCAAGGTACTCATACCTACCGGTCAGGCCTTTATAAAGGACTGTGAAAACTGTTCGCAGTTAAGCAATCATAAATGTCAATGCATTTTGCACTAGGTTATAATTTTCTTTAATCTTGCTCTAAATCGACTTAAATTAAATTTAAACATGATAAAATCTATAGAAATTAACCTTGTTTATCTAAATCTGGACTTAATTTTGTTAAATTAGCTCTAATTTTGTTGTAATCAAAGAAATAAAATCTCAATTTTTCGCATTTTTTTCAGAAAAAATCGCTTTTTATTGAAGAGTTTATGGGAAAAGTCTCTCAAAAATCGCAAAAAGCTATAGGGTTGTGAGATAAGTCCTTTCAATTGGCTATAAATAATTAAAATTATTTAACTTTTTAAATGGTCTTGCAAACAATGATATCCCCTAGGCCTAAGTTCAATATATCACTAACATTGGTGGGAGGGTTTTTGAAAAAGAGGTCTC